>CP092096.1:17130000-17135000 GCA_029203775.1 Neoneuromus ignobilis | reverse complement strand
TATAAAAAATACTATAAATCAAATATCAACACTTAAACATATTCTATATTACATTAACATAATTGTCTAAATGTAGAAACCAATCAATGTTCTATGCTACAGTTTCCATTTACATTTTTTTCTTTATAAATATATAAATGACCTAAATATGTGCATTGTCCTTCAACCAATTGATTTTTTTCTAGTGATATTATCATACCTAAATCGAAACTGATTGCCGAAGAAGAAGAAGCTCGTAGAAGAGCAGCATTAGACGATGACGACGACGATGTGGATGATGGAGACGATATTTTATATGATACTGAAGAAGATGCTGATGATCAAGATGATGCTAACGATTCAGTAACGTAAGTAAATTTATTTTCACTAAATAAATTTTTCTGAAAATGTAAAATAATAATTCTAACATTGCAATATTGCAACATTTTTATAATTCATTCTACATATATATATATATATATATATATATATATATATATATATATATATATATATATATATATATGTATAAATTGATATGTTGTCAACAAAGACATCATCATGTTTAACATTTTATTGACTTCACATAAAATAAATGTTATAAAAAAATATAATCCATATTTGAATGTTTAATAAATATGGTAAATTACAACTTTATTAAAATCAAAATCTAGTTGTACACAATATTTTATATAATTTTCTGTTTATATCTGATTTTTTGGATCAATAAATAATTTTAAAAAGAGAATTAAATGTCTACAGTACTGCCATTAAAAGAACTTCGACTGCTAAACATGCAATCTTAAATAGATATAATTTTATTTTATGATTCTAAAACATGCCATTTACTATAAATTATAAATTCAAACTATAATTAAATACAGTTACAATTTACTCTATTTGTTCAATAATATTTCATTGTAATATATATTTCAGTAAATAGTGTTTTCGTTATACGACTTTATCAAAATCAATTTTAATTAAAAAGTTAATGAATTTTGTACTATCACATATTACTTCACGATAGTTCGTTAAATACAAATCGCAAGCTTTTAAAAGATTCATCCATCTATGTACAATGTCTATTACAGACGTTAGCTTTCAAGTGCTATCTAATTTGTCTGGACATCGAAAGTTACTAGTGCTTTGCAATTATCTTCAGTCATTCAAGAGTGTATATTACTCTGTTCTAGCTTTTTTTCTATTATTTCATGTTTGGTATGATGTATCTATCACTTTATTACTTCAATTACTCTTTTGATATATTTGTTTTGTTCACTACTTTTACAGTTAATGTAAAAAGATATGTATTTTACTCTTGAGTTTGACAGTTTACCTATTTTTATATTAGTTGAATTTCTAATATGTAATTTATTCGTATTTTAATATCACCCCTTTAAAAATTATGTATAAATTATCATATAAATCAGTGTCGTGTTCGTCATCTGATTTTTTTAAAAAATATGTTATTTTTTAATAATTATTCTTCGTGCATATCAAATCAATTTCTTAGGTTATATCGAAGTATCATAAATTCACATCAAGATTTTTGGTTTGGAAATGATATAAATTGAATTAATATTCATCAATAATAATAATAATAACGAATATTGTTGAATAATATTCTTCTTTCATAATTTCATTAGTTGTTTTTTAATTTTTAATATATTAATAAATGGAAATAGATTATCAAAGAATATATATATATATATATATATATATATATATATATATATATATATATATATATATATATATAGAAGAAGATATAGATATGTTGACAGATGTAGATAGATTAATTGATCGATATGAATTTTTAATTTTTAATTATTTATCTTTAATTTCTTAATGAATTTAATTCGCGTGTCGAACTTTAAAATAAATAGAAATTAGATTAAAAGAGCTTAATTCGATTTTCGATTTATTTGTATATAATATTTCAAACTAAATGTGTACAGTCAAGAGGACATATCATGTACTAAATCCAATATGGTGTCAACTGCAACAGATTGCATAATTTGATTAATGGATTTAAAATTACAGATATGCATAATTAACTTAATTACCACAAATATAGTATTGATATCGAATTATTCCGACACCTGTGTAAAATATAAATCGAATCAACGATTTAATGAATAAATCGGAATGTATAGTGTAAATATAATTTCGTTATTTGATTATATTACCAGTAGTCAATTGATAATATATTAGGATTCATTTAGTTCTGCCTAATTAAATTATGTTTTGGTTAAATCTAATTATTTTTTCTTTTAAACAAGTATTACAATTTAAATAAAATAATTAAATCATTTCATTTTAAAAAATCTGATTTTTATATGCTTTTTTTATTTTACAACATTAATATAATTTTAAAAAGACTGGAATAGATAGAGGTAATTCAAAGATATCAGATCGAGTAAATATAGAGTGTGTAAGGTTTTCCTAGCCAAAGTACTTTACTTTTCTTTGGTTTTTAAAAACATGTGATCTGTTATTAAGATAATATCCTTTCTATTCACTATGTCTAGCTTTTGAATCTGCACTGTTTTATTCAATTCAGTCAATTGTTGACAACACGTTTTTTTAAACTCATATATTTTATCAAATGCCATGAATGATTCAGTTGTGATTAAACTAATACTGTGTTTTATAAAACAAAATTTGTAAATATTCTAATAACGATAACTCATCATAACTCTATACTCATTTTATGATTAAGATCCAATAAGGGTATTGTATCGGTCATGTTACTTGACGTGGGTAAAACCGAAAATATTTTCCTAGTAGCCAATACTTAATTGTTGAAGAATTTCACATTTTCACGTTAAAAAGATTCATATTACTTAATCAAACCAGAGTACATTACTCTTCATGTACTAGTATACATACATACATACATACATATATATATAAATATATATATATATATATATATATATATATATATATATATATATATATATATATATATATATATATGTATAAATATATATATATATATATATATATATGCAGGCTGTGGAAAACAAATGAGAAAATTAATTACAGTAACCTGAGAACATAACAAAGATTAATAGAACAGAAACTCGTGGAAAAGCATAGGAAATACCTCTTTCCATCAGTGAATTAATGGAAGGGAGTTCATGTTATATACATATATATATATATATATATATATATATATATATATATATATATATATATATATACAAATACACACACATACATATATAAACAGACACAGAGAGACAATGCATAAATTTCATTTAAATAAAACAAACGTATTTATTTACATCAAGAATCTTTTTGTATCAAAGTGTTGTAATTTTACTTATTTATTTTAACTTATAATGATTATGTTTTACATTTTGTTATATATTTTATTAGGTAAAAACATTTTATTGATTTGCAATTACTGTTCTTGTGCACATAATGGATTAATTTCTATATTTAAATCGTTCATAATGTGTGTAAATTTATTTGATCTATTTTTCCATATACAACAGAGTCTTTCAATAAGGGCGTTCGATCTTTAAAATGGAATAAAAAGAGTTGTATGTAAGTTATGGCGAAAATCTTTATTAAGGATTAAAGTACATTTAATGCCATTATGTTTTAAAAATAGCATCGTTCAAATGACCACCACAGCTTCGTTTGCAGAAGTCGATCCGAGAAACACGATTTTGGATGATTCTTCCACATAAATAGAGTTGAATTTCAGCAATGGCTTGAATAACGTTGTTCTCCAGCTTGTTGCTGGTTTATTGGAATAGGCCAGAGACTTAACCTAGCTCCAAAGAAAAAATCTAAGGACGTTAAATCGCACGATCTTGATGGTCAGTTGACATCATCTCTTCTCAAAATAACAGTACTTGGAAATTTTTCCTTCAATAATGCCACTGTGTCACTTGTTGTATGGCATGTAGCATCATCTTGCTGGAACTACATGTTGTCTATGTCCATATCATCCAATTCGAGCCAAAAAAAATCGATTATCAACTCTCGATATCGTTCGCTGTTGACAGTTACCGCCGCGTCTTTTTCATTTCGGGAGACGTATAACTCGATGAAATCCCTTGACTAAAATCCATACCAAACAGTTAGTTTTTCTGGATACAAAAGAAGCTTCTGGAACTGTTGTGCATTGGCATCGTCCCAAATCCGACAATTTTGCTTATTTACGAAGCTATTCAACCAAAAATTCGCTTCGTCATTGAAAATGATTTTTTCATCAAAATCTGACGAGCAGAGCACGAATTTCTATAATAAATTTTCACAATTCCGACACGTTGTTTTCTTAACTAGTTCATAAATTTTCTCGATCATTTTTGATAAATCTCAACGTATTTGACTTGCTGTTTGAATAGAAGCTTTAAATATATCCACGTCTGCGCTTGCTGCACTTAATACGTTCTGCAGTTAGAAATATTGATACATTCAATGATATATATAAATGTGCATGTATCCACATCTGCACCGTATGCGAAAAACGAATGAATCTGATAACTGTCACGAGCAGAAGCACTCAGCAATAGGAATGAGTAAGTGCTCAGCTACTTCTAGAGACGGCAGAGTATTGACGTTGGCATAGCGACGCCGGGCGTGACAAGGTAAACACGATAAATCGTCTATACGTGTACGCTCCGGTGACCACAGTAAAAACAAGCATGTACATGTTGTATTACATATATGTCGTTGCTCTCTATCGTTACAACTTCCGATATAATAGTACTAAACAAGGTTTTCAACTATACAGTCATTGTGGCGTCACATTTTCCCTATTCTTTATTTTCAGTGCATACATACACACACACACAAATATATATATATATATATATATATATATATATATATATATATATATATATAAATGACAGACTATATGTGAACTTCACATTACTGATTGTGAAGCTATTCATTCAATAGTATTTTATTTGAAAACTTTTTTTATTTCTTTATTTATGATCTTTTTGTTCGATCCATTTTATCTATCAGTGGAGTAACTACTATACATTCCT
>CP092096.1:16825000-17127500 GCA_029203775.1 Neoneuromus ignobilis | reverse complement strand
GTCTGTAATGAACGATAGGCGTGTATTTTTGTAATGATTAATTAGTCAATGAACCTTTCTAAGAAATATTAAAATAAATAGTAACGATTGTACATTCACATCACTTTGAATTAACTCCACTATTATCTTAATTTTCATCTCTTTTTATATTTATATATATGATATTAAACACAATTTCATTATTAAAAAATAAATTAATTATATTTTTCATATACTTAACTGAATTAAAATTGATAAATGAAGAATTATTAAATATTTTAATTTAAAATGAGCATTTGTTGAGATGAAATTTTTTTAAGGTAAATAATATTTTTTATTTTATTATAATCGTAATAATTAAAACATTCTATTAAAATATTTTATCAAATATACAGAAAAAAAGTTAATCTGTGTCAATAATTTAATCTTGGAATTTATTTCCTTTAGTATTTTACAGAAATATTCGTAAAAAATCTGTTTTCATTAATATATGTGTACTTCGAATGCTTTCAATGAAATTATAAATGAATGTTGAGTAATTATATCAAACTTTTATATTATCCCAACACAAAATGTATTTCAATAATAATAAATTCACGCTGTGTTTAGATTACACAACCCGTCAGTCTCTTTAATTAAAGTCATTGTTTTTATTAGTCACAGTACAATGAAGAGCACATAGTATGTAAATATTAATTTTTGTTGTTAGATATAGTTTGTATTTTGGATATGATACATGGACTATTTTTCATTTGTGAGTCATTTATCAATGCCTGAACAGAACAACAAAAAAGTGTATTGAAAATTCCCCTGTTACGACTTGTTTGTTTTGGTTTAATACCAAACTCGATTATATTTTTATATCAGTTTTGAATGGGCATATTTGTATGATTTTTATGTTGTATACAATTTTCAACAAAAACTTGTAAAATACATAATTATTAATAGTTTTTGTTTTCTATAAATGTATTTTAAATATAAATTCAAGGTAAACATTTTTGATTGATAAAATCAGATCTCTTATCATTTAGTGCCACATTCAAGTTCTATAACTAATAACAATAAAAGTCTACTTTAATGGTTACATTGAGTAGCAGTAACGCAAAGTAGATATTAACAAATGTATCTTACCGAACATTTAACAAAACTTTTCTAAAATAAAAATCAATTTCCAGTCGTAATGTAACTGATTTAAATGCAATTAAATAAACCCTTAACATAACATTCTTATAAAAATCAATTTTTCATCTCCAATCAATAACCTATTCAGAAAGAGTGAAAGTAGTGAAATACTATAATCTGTTTTAGAATTGTAAACTAATTCTGATTAATTTATATTGAATCTCATTTAATTCTTGTTTGTAACAGTCGTTTGAAATACCATTTTAATTAAATATCAACCAGAATATAACAAAAAGTACAATTCTGTTGTTATTATTAAAATTCACAAAGTTAAAATCTTAGATATATGTAGTATTAAAATGAATCCTTATCATAAAAAAATATTCAAAGGACATTTAATAAAAACCAAATGTTATTGTTGTTTCTTAATTGATTATCTTGAACAAATGGCCGAGTGCACATAAGTAAAAAAAGAATTTTAATAAATATATATATTCTTAAAATAAAGTTCAATATTTTTTATCATAATGCAGTAGTTTGGTTAATATTTTATTTTATTCCAAAAAAATATATAGCATTTAAAAAGCATTTCAGTTCTACGATATCAGATTGTATGATATTTCGACTGTATATTCACTAAGTGGAACAAATAAAAAAAATTGCAGTCATGCAACAGCAACTATAATAATAAAATTTTATTCAAATGCCAGTCTTTTAATCCTTAATAATAAAAAATATCGTCGTATAAAAAAAATTTAATTGAAATTTAAATCTTTATTACCGGTACACAAAAAAGTATTCGAGATAATTAATTTCAAACAGTTATAACGATGACAGTTATTTTTACGAATACGCGAACTAGTCGACTGTCCATCTGTCAAAAAAACACAAAAAAAGGTCATAATACAGTTCGAATTTAGACACGGACGAATTAAACGACACAAAAAAAAATAAAATCGGCGGTGATCTTGTTAAAATACTATCTTCAGTCGACCGGTTAGGCAAAAAAAGTTCACATCACAAGCTTAACGTAAAACACAGGCAAAAGGATAATTTATCAAGACCTAATCCTATCACATGCATTAATCCTTATAGCGGCCCAAACGATTCCGTTAATGCTGTTAGTGTAGATGAGTATGATCAGAAATCGACTGGTCAGCAAGATTGCATTAAAGGAGATAGTTCTTTTTGGAGTATCGACTTGAGTATTCGGTAGTCGTTGTCAATGTCGCCTGTATTTTATACAATTGACATGTTTTTCAAATTGTACGATTTTCACTGTAAATTGTTATTCCGACGTTCGTTTCTCCTGAGCGTATTTTTTTACATTACTTATTGTTCTGTTTTTATTTTCAGACTAATGGGAATTCACGCAAGTGTTAAATTTAAAAATTAGCTTGTAGAATAAAGTGTAAATGTATCATTTATCTTGTTTATGTCTACTTGACGTAAAAAATAATGAGGTGGAGCTTAGTGTTACAGACTGTAGAGAGATTTTTTTATAAAAAAAAGTTAGACCTCGGTCGTTATTATTTTATAATTTTTTTTAAACTTTCCAACATATAATTAGTAAAAAGAGTATTTTTTTCATTTCGTCCTGTCGTTACTTTCATAATTTATATATTATTACCGTTTTTGTTATAATTAAAACGTAAAATATTGTCTTTTTTACAAATTTATATATATATATATATATATATATATATATTTGAATAAATAACTTTAAACAATTATCTTACTTAAATTTAATATTTTTTTTATCAAATGTTCTATTTAACTTTATATCAGATCTATTTTTTAATTTAAATAAATTTTACATACATTACTGGTATACTAACTAATTAGAAAATGTTTTTATTTAATATAACACATTTTGTAGAAAAATAAATTTTGTATTTATTAATCTTTGTATATAAATATCATTATTATTTTACTATTTTTTTATTATAAGTCTCTTTAATAATTTATTTCTATTGATATATTCAATTACATGACAATAATTCAAATTTGATTTCAATATATTATCTTTTTAAAATTGTATATAGTAAATGTCCCAAAAAATATCAATTTTTTTTCTTTAATTTTCCAGAATGACAAATATTTTTTACTTATCAATAAAATAGCATTTTAACAATATTTGAATAAAAATTATAAGAACTGTTTTTATTATAAAAATATTAATCAAATATATTTTATATTTATTATACAAAATATTAATTGCTAAAAACAATAACAAATATCCATATAACAGGATTGAATAGTCAATAAAATTAATATACCTATATCTATAATAAAATCGTTTTAATAACCATTATATTTATGAAAGCAGTATATTTTGAATGAATAACTTTATATATATATATATATATATATATATATATTCAAATATTTCTCTAAGTTTGAAGAAAAAACTTTTCAATCAATACATCCTATTTGTTCTCGTTTATGGCTGTAAATCAGATTCAATGCTAAAATAATTCAATAGCTTCAGACAACACAAAGATATAAATATGCATATTAGAAATAACACCTCAGAACAGAAAAGTAACAAGTCGATTCGAAATAAATACATAAATCACCGATAAACGAGAAATTATTAATTGGGAACCCAATAATCTAAAAAAAATCAGGAACATATCTATGGATAGATGAAACAAAGACAAAAAAATTCGTCGATATAAAATGAAAATGAAAAATATTAAATTGGTTGAAGTGGTCTTGTCTCCCCCAAAGTGGATAAAAGAGACTGGTTTGATATTTATGTATAATTTTAGAGGAAATTCATTAATAATAAACGGTTTTTATAATTAAATGGTAAATTATTTTTTTTAATTACTAATCTATATTAATTAATTAATCATTCAGTGTTGAAATATAAAATTGAGTATATTCGATTATTTTGTATTATGAAAATAAAAATTAATCTTTCATACAGCTTATTTATATAAATTACACATTCTATCTCTCTATATATATATATATATATATATATATATATATATATATATATATATATATATATATATATATTACACGCCCTTTTTATAAATTACGATAAAACTTTCACCGCTAAACAAAAACTTCTCGAAAAGTTCCTATAACTTCTCCGCAATTAATTTTATTACATCACCTACACTCAAAGAAACTCGATCTGATATTTAAGATACTTAAAACTTCTACTTATATTTTATACGTATAAAATCAAACGGAGGATTTCGTCAAAGTGTTCCATTTCACAGCACTTTTTTCCATAAAGATCGAACTATCGCACAAAAAATATTCGCCTCGAACCAAAACGGTAACCAAACGAAGATACAAATCGTACAAAAACTTTTATACTATTCGTAAGATCGTTTATATACATAAGTTTTCTTAATGTTTATATATGTGTATATACACATTCAAATATATATATATATATATATATATATATATATATATATATATATATATATAATGTATGTATACAAATACTTCATTGGATTAATTTTTTTGCACTGTAAATTGAAATTTTATTTTAAAATTTTCAAGTTAAAACGAAAAAATGCAAAGTAAGCTTTACTAACTTTTTCATATTATATTTTACCATCAATTTATTTTAACATAAACACGATCTTCTTGTATTTTATTTTTATTATATTAACTCCTAATTTTATTTCTACTTTTTCTAAGTTAACTTTATTTTACTTAGTTTTGAAATATCATTTTGTGTTATTGTTATTATTTTTAATAAACCCTTTTTTTGTATTTCTATCTTACTTGATACCTGTATGCTCGAGTAAAAAAAAAGTACATAGATATATAAATTATTAAACATATTCATAAAAATTCTATTTAATTAATATTAATTCAATAAAATGTATTTCTTTAATTATAAAAATATAATATCTCATTTTTAATTATTCCTAAGTACATATAAAAAAAGCAATATTTTTTTATGTATGTCGGTTGTACGTGTATACATTTTTTGTAAAGGTTTAGAAACGAACGCTATATAAAATATCAATATGTTACATGTATCATTTTCAATTTAATTACCATTCCTGCTAAGCACGCAGACAGCAAACAAATGTATATTGAAAAGCGTCAATTGATGCATGAAATTAAATTAATAACTTTATAAATTAATAAACGTACGACCTATACCATTGACCTAAATCCGAAGCTGGCGAACGTATGACGTGGCGCAAGAAAAGATAAATGACACATCGAGAGTGACATCCCTAGGTATTCAAATAGACAAATGACCACGCCCGCGTGTATCAATTAGATTCATTTGCAAACCAGCTAGTGAACTCGGCGCGTCTGCCGCCGGCCGACCAGTTTATGTATTGGTTATAATTAATGGATGTACGGAGAAAGGTCCTTTTGTACGGGACGACACTCGTACGGCAAATTGATCGAAGGTTGAACGTGATTGGGAACCATTGTGGCCAATCGTAACAGTGACTGTTGATTGAGTGCATCGCAAACTGAATTAATTGCAGTTCAGTATGTGTTTATTTGCAATTCTCCAAACAGACTCGATGTCGTTTGTTCTTTTTTAAATTTTTGCACTAGTTTTTATTTAGAGTAGCATAACATAAACGATCGAATGTATCGAATCGCACAAGTTTCCATGTATGCAATTACATTCAGTTACGTTCGATTCGAATTGTACGTATGGAATAAATAAACGACTTTTAATAAAGATCGCCTAGGAAGAAAGCTCGAAGCTTTAATGAAGTGGAGTATAAGTGGATTTTGTATTCTAGACAAATTATGTTTCTGTCTGACGAGTTAAACTCGCTTTGTGCACCGAGACGAACGAAAACAAGACTACGTTCATTTGCGAATGGGTTGAACAAAATGCTTTAAACGTCGAGCACACAGGAGCCTATATTATTCACGTGAAGCGTCGCCTAAAAACCTCTGTACTGACATACCCTGTCCTATTGTCTTGACAGCTTCGTTAATTACTTCACTAATGAGGAATAGTTTTAACGCCCCCGTTGTTCTCCGTTCATTATCACTAGTGTGCTTTACGTATTAACATACATTTATTTCTTTCGAGTGTTCGTTGTATGATGATGCACTCAAACGAATACTCTGGATTCATTATCAAGAAAAGTGCTCGTTTGATATAATTGATTTATGATAAAAAGTAAATCGCGAATTCGAAAAGTTCGTATGAATAAAGTTTTACTCGTGAAATGTATTTGTATTTGTGTGCGTGTATGTATATGTATGTGTTCGTTTTTAACATGGATTTTCTTTGTATTTATACGAACAATGTTTTAAATGTATTGTGAACGGTGGAAAGAAAATTTTTCTTCTGACTTTTTGTGTTTATCAAACTAAATTTGTTTTTGTGCCTGACAAGAAAAACGTAATGTACCGTTATGATAAATTAATTATTTGAACGTTGAACAAAAAAAATATATGCGAAAGAACATTTTCATCAAAAGTTTTACTCAGATATTAAAAATATAAATAACTCCAAGTGAACAAATATTTAAACACACGAAAAGAAAATGTGTAAGAAATTCCTGTTATTAATTAATTTTTTTTATTAATCTAATTAAAATATAAATAGAATTCTTAGAATGTATTATAAATGAGAAATGTGAATAATCTAAAATATATTTCCCTTTCAATTAAATTAATTGAAGATCGTTGAACTTAAGTTAGTAAACTGTACACAAATCATTGGATAAACTTGAACAACAGATTAGAACTACTTACAGAACGTGTCAAAACTCATTACTAATATATTGCCCATACTATTTTACAAGAATATCTTCAAACATTTCTGTTAACTGCATATATCTCTTTTGAATCATCATGTATCAAAAATAACACCTATTAGTTTTTCTTATATCAAAAATTATAATTAAATAAAGTTTTATAAAACAGATTTTTTTAAAAAATTAATAAACATAATAAAATTGAAAATATACATGTACAGTAATTTATAAAAATATTTCCATTTCTTTCTACTTTTCAAAAAGAATAAAATTATTACAATTCTCTAAATATCCATTGTAAATCGAATGTCTCATAAAAATCATAAAAGTAAAAAAATGATTTAGTCTTGTATTTAGATCTGAATAAAATAGGATTAAAAAAAAGTATAAAATTAATTCTCAACCTCATATAAGCCTTTCATATTGTTCATAAACTGTGAGAATGTCAACTGTGATGTTTTTATACCATAGACCTTTAGTTAAAAGGCAATTATATGGCACATTAAATTTATTATCTAAAATCATCTCACCTCAATAATACCACGGTACTTTATTATATTAGATGTTTAACAATCCTAATTTAGTCCTTATATTCTTATATATATATATATATATATATAAAATTTAAAAGATAAATTTCTATATTTTATTACATCTCCTAAGCCTTATTACTAACATGACTTATATAATGAAAAAATATGTTTTATATGTTTTTTTTCTTTTTCGTTACAGGTGTAATCCATGTCCAGTAGTGAAACCGACTTTCTTGTGCGGTTCAGATAACCGCACGTACAGCTCTCTTTGTCGCCTGGATTATCACAATTGTATTCACCAGACCGACATTAAAGTTTCCTGTAAGGGATTCTGTCCGTGCAAAGGTAAATTACCGTCACATAATTATGATTTATATTCTCGGTACGACAAAACGTAACTTAAAACTATTATGTGAGCTTATATATAAACATCAACTAGAATCATACGAATTAACAAAACATAAACTTACATACATACATTATATATATATATATATATATATATATATATATATATATATATGTATAAATACATTCATACTTAGAGCTACGTGATTATAATTAAGTACAGCTAACCTGGTTATAAGAAATACTCGTCTAGCTGTATTTAAATATAGTTAATTGCGAAAAAGTCAAGTAATCTTGAGTACGATTGGAACTTCCAGTACGATTGGAAAAAAGAATATAAGATTTTTCAATTTATTTATCAATGTTCCTTATTTAATATATAATTAATATTTAAAAGAGCCAGCATATGTTGTTTGGAAAATTTTATCAGTTTTTTATATTAAATTCAAAATGTTATTATATATAGGGTTTTCCAATAAGTGCTTCAGAAGTTTAAATAAAAATAAAACAAGTATTTAATTAATTAGTTATTTTTTTATTATTTTTAAGCATATTCTATGGCATTAATGACAATTTCAATCATGTAACCACCATGACCTAGTTTAATTCAATTTCTAGTCACTCTTTCAAATAATTGTGGTCCAATTTCATGATTTACACATTCAATATATATTTTTAATGCTTGTGTTGTTTTGTGGTTTATCAGCATAAACCAATAATTTCACATAACCCCACAGAAAATAATCCAATGGAATTAGATCACATGATCTTGATGGCCAATTGATGAGTCCATTTCGTGAAATAATGGATTCATTCAACTTTTGTTTCAATAATTCTATTGAAGTTTTTACAATTTCTAAGCGTTGTTAGTGTTAAACATTCCATGATAATTCGCCAAAATATACTGAGTTGAAATGTCAAAAAGAGCTAAAAAATCAAACATGGCTGTCACCAGCTGTCAAAGTTCTGATATTGTTATTGGAAAACCCTATATATGTAATGTTATTGGATAATGTATTCTACACAATTGAACCTTGTATGACCACTTGCAGAAGTTTAGTTTCGATGACCGTTTTAATGTTTGGGTATCACAGGATTTAAGCAATACAAATTTGTTAGATCACATTTCCACCTGCCATTCATTATTGAATCGTAATGAAAGCGAGCAAATAATAACTGGTAATAAAAAATGGATAGTTTACAATATCATTAAACATAAATTGTCGTGGGAAAATAGTATGAACCGCCATTAACAACACCAAAAACTGATCTTCATACCAATAAAGGTATTCTCTATATTTGGTGGGATTGAAAAAGTGTGTGTTATAAGTTAATTCCGTACAATGAAACCATTAATTCGGACAAGTATTGTTCTCATTTGAATCGGTCAAAAGAGGAAGTTTAAGAAAAACATTTAGAATTAGTCAACAGAAAAGATATTGTCTTTTATCAAGACAACATTAGGCCAGATTTTTCTTTAGTGAATGGACAAACATTGTTGAAAATTGGAAAAGATGTTTTATCCCATCTGCTGTTTTTACTGGACCTTGTACTTTCAGATTATTATTTGTTTCAGTTTATGTTTAACTCTCTTTACATAAAAAAATTTAGAGACCTGCAAAAATCATTTGAAATGGGTTTTCAGTCAGAAAACATGATAATTGTGTAAAAATGGAATCATTGGGTTTCCTAAAAGATGATTAAAAATTATTGATAAAAACAATATACATTAATCAATAAAATACATATTTATATATATATATATATATATATATATATATATATATATATATATATATATATATATATATATATATATATGTATATGTATATATGTATGTATTTAAACGATGCTATTTTCAAAATACAAACATTTTATTAAAGAATTATAACATGAAAACACTGGCTAATATTGTCTATTAAAAACGAATGAATGAATCTTGACAAAATTTATTTTAAATCGATAAAAAAAATATTTATTTACAATCAGAAATGTCTGTATTTTCCTCATAAGAAAAATATTGAATCCACATCTTTATTATTGATATAACCTATTTTGTTTGAACAAAAATATTTCAAATGTTATTTGTTTACTTATCGTTATTTGGAGTAAAATGAACAAAAAAATTATATAAACCTTGAAAATGTCTATATAAATGGTAGAAATGATTATTCGAATAAATATTAGTAAATAAAAGAAAGATCATGTATATAATATATTTTTTTATTATTAAAAATAGATTATATGTTTTCAATCAGATATAACTGATAAATAGTTTGTAATTCAAAATAAAATTGTATTTTTCAAACAAAAGTTTCTATATAACATAATAAAGTTGAATGATTTAGAAAAAAATATTTTATTTAACTTATTTATACTCTTTTAGTTTTTATTTAAAACAGAAAGCTTATAATATAAATATTTTACCAATTCTCCAAGTCACATACGCCTATACAGATATCGAACCTTGTACATTTCATGTTAAATTGCTTGTGAAAAGATCAGTATTGAATTTACGTTTCTCGGAGTATCGTACTTAATTTTGAGTTAGTAATTAGATTTATTAACCAATTAAGTTTTTCAAATGAACACAATTATTTCAACTTGTCATTGTGTGTTATTAAAATGTCCATTGTTTGGACCATTATAACTAATTTGTAAATTTAATTTAACGTATGACTTGACGAATATAATTACTCGTATTTTTCAAAAAAATCAAATAAAACCTTTTATTTCATGAAAAAAATAGAAAATAAAAATAAAACGTTCATAAATGTAATCAATATGCGTTTGTTTCATTTAAAAAATAATTATAGTTTGACTTTCATCATACAATTCGTATCATTTTCAATATAAATCAAGATTTTTTTCGATTTATAATTATTATAATTTATATTATTAATATTTTGTTGTACCTCTTTTAGACTTAATTTCTTCTCTTAATCTATTTGACATAGATGAAATCAATTTTTGTATAAAATCGATTAGTACACTGTCACAGTCTTCTTGTATGATTTTCATTTTTTGTTGTTTATATAACTATTTTTTCATTATAATTCCACAGTTATTGTATAAAATTCAAATCATGATTTTATGGAGAAGAATTCAATTGTAAGAGATATTGTATAGTAATCAAATGTTGAAAACTCCACTTTTGCAACATATCCAACTTTTCTACAGATTATTTTAAATTTACTTTCAAAATGTCCAATTATTTACATTTATCCATTATATTTTCTACAAAAATTTAGTTGTCAACTTCTGACTACATCAGATACATCTAAATCATTACACCTTGTCCACCATGATTCCCTGTACATTGAATTTGTTAAAACTATTCTTTATTTACACCATACTTTTGAAGATTGTAACCAAAAATATCATATTTATTTTTACCTATAAAACAACTGTTTTCTAGAATGACAATTCAATATCATCAAACAATTTTTCGAATTCCATTCGTATTTTTTTGTATCACTGATAAGTTTTTTCCAGGATATTCTGGAAAAATATCCATGCTTATTCAAATTTTTTGTATAGTACGAAAAGTTAATTTTTTTATAACTAATTACATTTATAAATTTACATTTTTTTACATTTCTACTTCTTTTTTTAATGTAATAAAAGAGTTTATTTGATATAGTAATGAAAACATTGTTGAATTGAAAATTACATTTTTTTAAAGGTCTTGTAATGAATTACTTCTCAAACTGTACATTCTTATCTGCCTTTTTCTATCCATTGCTAGATGAAGATCTTTCTTAAAACTTTCCACTTCAGATTATATATATAAATAAAGTGTTCTAGCATAGTATATGCACAAGTTGTCGTTTTATTTCAACATCAGAGACTCTCATTTTGATATTTTTTTTCTATTTCCCTCGTTACAGAAGTTGACATGCGTATGCGCAAAAAACAACGTCAGACCGAACACATGAACAACTTCATGAACAAATACAAGGCTACATTGGACAAAAACAACAATGGAAAATCAAGCACATCGTCGAAACAGAATCGCGACCGGTATACATTCACGCCGGAAGACTTCAAGTATGAAAACAAACATTACAAGTACATCAAATATACTAAATACAACAAGGTACGTATCGTATTTCTAAACAAGAATTTTCTTCATTCAATCTTAATTTCAAAAGTCTACGATGAATGAGCGAATGGAACGAGATCTCTTGTATTTGTATGAAAGGATTACGGTATCATCCGATTAACTGTTTTAATATCGTTTGCTGGAATCGTATCATCATCTATTACTTTAATAATTTATTAATCATAAGTGTATATTGATTTTCATTACTATTTATATGAAAAAATACATTCAATGGCTTAAAAATAATTTTTTATATCTCTAATTTTTTCTAATTTATGTACAATAATATAGGGTCATCTAAATGTAAGGCTTAGATTTGTGTTTTATTAAAAAGAAACATGTGTATAGAGTGGTGTATAAGGAAACATGTGTATAGTTTCTTTTGTGTTTTTTTTTTTTTTTATAAAACACAAATCAAAATGTCACATTTGGATGACCCTATATATTAAGATGTTAATTGATTATAAGTGTTTTACAAATTTCTATATAAATGTAGTTGTTATCAACTTTCTACAACTTACATAAAAGAGATATTGAAATATTTGATTTATGAACATCACGTTACATATTTGAAATTTTTAATTTTGTCACTTGGTCAAAATATAAATATATAAAAAACTAATTATTTAAATTTATTTATATACAAATTATCAATTTTCTTACCATTTATTACAATCTAATTAATTTGTGAAAAAAATTATATCACTAATCAAATTAAAACACAATTGTCATCTTTATTCTATATATACATATATATATATATATATATTTACAATAAATTTTGTACGATTCCATATTTCCTTTTACAGATTATATAGTTATTTAGATACATTCAGTTATCAATTTTATAAGCCAATACACAAATCCTGAAATCTAACGCAATTTATATGAAACGTCAATCGACTAGGGATACTGTTTTACCTTCGTCAAGAAGCGGTTCGTCCCGAAAGAATTGAATTACATATATGTTTACATGTATATATATATATATAGAGAGAGAGAGAGAATACTTCTATCTGATCATAATTTATTCATTTATAATTTACTGATATAAATTTAATTTAATGTTAATAATTAACATTGTTTTTATATTCTAACGGATATGTATATATATAATATAAAGTTTTATCCTTGACAAATTATCTTTATAAGCAACGTATTCATAAATGGTAGAATCGAATCGACATAATAATAACTTTAAATAGAACGTCAGTCGTTCAGCTTTCAAACATAAAATAAATACTAAAAGCTGCTTGTGATTTATGTATTGACCTTACACCATTTTGGGTTACGTCTTTAAGAACAAGGATCAACACACTTTTGAAATGAACTAATTTATGGCACACTTGCGCGACATGAATCTCAATGTTCGCAGCGAGAAGATGTTTCGTTTTGAAAAGTTATATTCGAGAAATTCAAGTTGTGAGAGGCGAGCTTTGATCGTTGGAATTCTGCAACGGCAATTAACGAATTCCTTGGGATTTTATAATAGCTTTTTTTCTCTTTCGAGTTGTTTAACTTTCGTAAGATCATCGCTTGCGTGCTGGTATCACACTATTCTGTCGTTATTGTCGGATATATTTTATCTTACATTTTAGATTGTTTTTAATTCCTTTTTTTTCATTTTTTTTGTACGCGTGTATACACATGATGCTTGTGGATGGATGTATACGTTCACGTCTTTCGTATTAATTTTTAACGTGTTTTTTTCAATTTAGAACTTGTTTATTATTTTAAATTTCAAAAACTACCAAATGTAAAATGAAAAAATTCAATTTAAAATATTCTATATTACTTGACGAATTTTCTCTACAAATTCAAAAAGTTAAATAGAAGTTTAAATTTAATTACATTCTTTTCAAGTTACATTTTATTATAATTATATTACAGTATACTAGAGCTTTTAAATCAGTAATTTTTAAAATATTTCAACGTTACTTGAAAAAAAACATTTATATGTCATGCTTTCAGTAAGAGATATGTAGTATTTAACGTTTTCAGAAATATCATTCTGAAGATACGATTCATCTACTAAAGTTTTATTCATCCTTTTTATAGTACACACATGGATCGTATTTATGAGCATTGAGTTATATTATTAAAACTCATCTCATGCTTCAGTATTCATATATTACTTGAAAGGAACTTTATGATTATATGAAAACATTAAAAAGAGTACAAAACATTTTATACCCTTTTATTGATCTTTATAGCTTGTCTGAAAATATCTCAGCATATTTTAATAAAAATATTTTATAGATCATTATGATTGAAAGTATTTATTACATCCTCCGATATTAAAAATTATAGCTGTATTATAATACATAACATATTTTTCTAAAAATCTATATATAATAACTATCAAATTAATAATTTCTAACATAAATAGTCGATGGATAATTTCGAAAATAGTTTTTGTAAAAAATACAATAAAAAGATTTTCTTTTATAGTTAAGAAGACATTTTATAAATTAAAAAATAATCATAAATTAAATGTTAAATATTGCACAATAGTTTACACAAACTTAAACCATGTTTTTTTTAAAAAAAATCATTTTATAGTACCAATTTTTTAATTCCATATAATATTGTAATGTAATGAAAATTATTTTATACATCAATTATATACATACATACATACAATCTTTCAATACTACATCCCTTATATGGTTTTGGTCTCTCTGAAAATACAAGCCCAGATTTTCATTTACATTTTAAAAGCTTTTATGGAATATACAGCATAGAATTTTTATCAAGGAATAAGTACTATTTTTTTATATAACAAAATTAATCGCAGATTTAGAATCAAATTGAAAAACTATTGTAAAGAACAAGTTGATGAAAATTTAATTTTTCGTAGAGATATTTAAGATTTGATTACTTTTCATTCCAATATTTTCAAATCAGTTTTCTCAGTGAAAGATTTATTTTAAAAAATCGCATTAAAAAGGTGTAAAATTTAATTAAATAAAGATGTTACAAAATTGAAACTCTCTCAATAAACTTGAAAACCTAATCAGACCTATTATTATTATTGTTATGTGTGTATGTATATATATATATATGTATATATATATATGTATGTATATATATATGTATATATATATATATATATATATATATATATATATATATATATATATATATATATTATCAGTTGACATGTATAAATTGCAGTTATTCAAAATAAATCATGATTATATGTACATGCATGGAATTACATTTTAGACTATAATGAATGTAATTAGAAGCATGTACTTTGCTGTTAATTTGGCTGTTATATTTCATTAAACGCATTTTGTTCTATTCAACAACAAAGATATGAAGTGGGGATATATATTTAAAATTGTATATCTAAAACATTATATCCAGATGAACGAAATAAATAATTAACAATGGTTTATTGTTTTGATAATACGCGTTCAATTTTATAAAATCATTATATCATCATACATTTGTTGAATATTGATCATATGAACCATAAAATTCGCAAACGAATTTCGATTAAAATATTTTTATTCAAATGGTAAAACAAACCCGTCCGTAAAAAAACTCGTTTATTTTCAAATTAGAAAATACTGTAAAATTCTCTGTAAATTAATAACGACATTTTAATGTTATTTCTCATCAACAGTTATTGAATTACAACTATGAATTCACATTTTTTTTGAATAAAAAATAGTTCATACTATTAAATAAAAAATTTCGAATTACTTTTCAGTTGTATTTTGCTGTGAGATGTTTTGACAAATTTAATCATCTTCATATAGATTAATAATTAAATTTTAGGAAACAAAATACAACTGAAGGAGTAATACAAATGTCTTTGAAAAACAATTCAATACAATAAAACATGAACAAAGTGAGAAGAAATCAATTTAAACTTTTAATTATTAATTACATTTGTTTTAAATGAAATGTCTTATCTTAAAACTGAAAAGGTGTATTTAAATTGAAAGATAATATAATCAAAAATCATTTACTTGTGTATCTGTTTTATATAAATAATTTATTATGATATTTCATACTCTTTTCTATATCATAATATATTTTCTAATCAGTGTTAATAAAACTAATTGTTTATTCCTCTTTAAATAGATATAATAATAATTTATTTTTTAAATTTCATTTCTCCTTTTGATGAATAAAAACTATAAGTCAATTTATATAATTTCCTGAAAAAGGTTTTTTTATGTTTATTCAATTCATTTGTACCACTAGAAATATATATTCTATACATATTTATTTTAATAAAAATTTATTACTAATTTTAAAACTGGTCAATAACAATTCGAATTATGTATAATTATTGAAGAAGTTTTTGACATTATTATTTATGTTTAAAAATATATTTTGTACAAATGTACTTTTCATATACTATACAACGATTTATAATAAATATGAGAAATGTGACAATAAACTTTGTATGTATTCATGGTAGTAATTATTTTCGAATCATATTATTTATAAAAGATGTAAAATTGTTTTGATAATTGTTTCATTTTATTTGAATACATTGAAATTTCAAGTCAGAGAAAAAGATCAAAGCATAATGTCATATAAAATATTTATATACACTTAACACGAAAAATAATTATACATTATATATCAAAGTTATTAAAACCAATCAAATTCGTAATATCCATGTCAACTGTATAAAATTCGCAATAAAGATCAATAGTACAACGTTTATAAACGTTCATTTTAATACAAATGTTGATAAATTGCTACGTTTTTACACGATATAGCTTTCAAATAGTACATGGAAAATTAAAATGTGTTCATTATTGACAGCTCACTAACAGATTGAGAAGTTACATCGTGTACCAAGCACGTTAATGTCAATCAAACCTATTCTACAAATCTCAAAGCTTTCCAAGTGACCCTCGTGTATCCAAATCACTTACTGATCGTTCCTCTGTGAAATCCCGATGTCACCTTTTTACCCCGCAAGAACTAATCTAAACGCAGTAAGGGTTCATGAAAAATCCAATCATAACTGACTCGTCATTTTAACCACTGGTATCGAATTTGGATAGGTCCACTTTGAAATGTTAACAGATATTATTCGTTATTTTATCGAAAAGTTTACTAAATCATATTTAAAATGGATTTATTTTTAATATTTTAAATCGTATATATAAAGAATGGATGTGAAAGTGGTTAAATTTTATTCATCTGACATATAAATAATAAAATAAATAAGCATTTATTAACATCATCCATTAAAATATTTAAGATTCATAATTAAAACATTTGAAATCAAAGACCTTTCTCATTTTTTAAAATCCTTTTTTTATTATTCACGGATATGAACTCATTAAACGGTCTGAATTGTACAATTCTTTTTTAATATACATGTTTACATATGTTTATATGTGAATATATTCAATGGCATTACGACCCATATCGAGCTTTGGTCTTCCAACCCTCCTTGCTTTCATTGAAACTCTATTGTTTACGTGACAGATTTGTTAGTCCTGTGCACAACCCTCATTCCCTTAGAACATTAGAGATATTCTGTCGGATTTTACACCCTTACAGCATACGAACGAAAGCTTATTATGCTTTTGAAAGCTTCTATTTCTTAATGAAAACCAGTATATTTCAAAAACTCGAATTCGAACTTGTGCCACTGATCATCAACTATTTATTCAAAATTTTATATATAAATGTTAATATAAATTTTATATAAATGTTAATGTAGAATTTGTTGAAATGTGTAAATAAAATTTTCTTGGGATGAACGTAAATCTTATAAACATAACGATATATGTACATCTTTTATGCATTATCGAGAAAATATGTATTACAGATGATGTTTTTCAGTAATAGATAAAAAAGACTAAACAAAAATCAAATTTGCATCGTATAGACTTAAAGCTTATATACATATATATTCAACAGCATGGAACGGTAATCTTCTCACGTGATGTATTATGAATACTCGAGTACATATCGAAATAATTCAATAAAACTGTTGAAACCGTACATCCATCTTAACAGTACGCTGTTTGTTATATAAATCGTGAGATTGCTTCTAATTCATTTTATTAGTGACTCATTCATATGTCACTTTAAGCGTAATATAATATGAAAACGCCACTTAATATCCCGTTCATAATAACATCTTCCCCCATGTTATTATCAAAACGTATGTTTGCGAGGGTTAAATAAAATTAAAATGGAAAAGGAAAAGGAATAGCGCTGAAACGTTGCTCAAAGGAGTGATGAAATCTTAAAGGAAATTAACAGGGGTGAAATTCAATAACGTATCACTATTTGTGAAATTTTAAATATCCTGTTTTATTATATATGAAAAAAGATATATATATATATATATATATATATATATATATATATATATATATATATCAATTTCATTTTTACATATTTCTATATACATTGATATTTAATTACTTAATGTCTAAAAAAGTTAAAATTGGATCTAAAATAAGTTTATTATTTATTGAATTAAATATTTCATTGTTGAAATTTGATTTTTATCAAGTTTCAATGTTTTAATATCAATTTGAAATTTTAAAAAAATATATATTTAACTGTAATAAATACATAATTAAATATATTTTTTTTAGAAATTGTTAGTTGAAGATTCATATTTATCATTTATTAAAAATAATTTATAAATTTAGTTGATATAACAATTCAAATTTTACCATACTTAGTTATAACTCCTTGTTTATTGGATTAATATTTTTTTAAAAAGCCAATATCTTTACATTCGATTAGCATCTAAAAATTAAACATTCTATTCTAAAGTGTATTTAACAAATTTATCTCTTGTATTTACCATCGTTAAGGAAAACTTTTGAAACACGAATTAAATTCGATTAAAAGTACCTAAACGAAACGGTCAATGTACCTTAGAAGTGATGTTATGATAATAGGAGGCAACAACTAGGCCGTGAACTCTTTCGTCGTTCGTAGTAGGCCTCTGAAGGCATTAACCCTTCATATATATGCAAGGTCACGTCATGTGATCACTGTAAAGGGCCGAGGATCAAGTGCTTTGCGCGGGAAGGATTTACAGACTAGTAAAAAAAATCCAGCGAACCAAAAAGGGACGTGGAGAAACAATTTCGTTACGTAAGCAAGTCCTGTCGTTACGAGGACAGTACGCTTTCTCTATTTGTCACCGGTAAATAATAGTGATGTCTTTGTTCAATACGTGTTTGTTTGTTTTTCGAAAATAAATCTCTTCCGAGGTTTAAATATTTGTTTCTTTTTAACATTCTTTTTCAGCAAAACGCAATGTTTCATCTATCAAGTTTGTTGAACATTAAATAAAAAAATGCATATTTTGCAAACCGGAGAAAAGTTATCCAACTGGAAAACATTTTCGCCAACATTTTATCCCCTACTATAAACATTATTTACATTGAAATATTTTTACTGATTAACTTTTTTAATAATTATTTTTATATTGCAATACACAAAACTATTTTACAGATAAAATAATAATTTATATTATTCGTTGATATCTCAATAAAGTACTAACCATCCGCTAAATTAAGTATTATTAATACTTCTATAAATCTTATTATCGATCAAATCATAATAAAATTTATGTGATAGGATATAGTTAGGATAATACTCTAACGATGAAACGTCGCTATCGAAATGCATCAACCGATATATTTAAAAATAATAAGTGAAAAATAAATGATTATTGAACACTTTATAACTATTGTGGTGTTGAGGTTAAAATGAATTTATGTTAAACTGAGTCTAGGTAATACTTTTAAATATAGCGAGGACAATGACTCAAAGCACAATTTTGTATAGGTTTTTTGATTATTGTATAATAGTCCAAAAGTAACTAAAAAGTTACTCCAATCATTCGACTTTAACTCAATTGAATACCTTCAAAAATTTCTTTAAAAAAATAATCAATATCCAATTACTTCAAACGATTCTTTGGAAAGAATTTTACTAAATACTGCTTCTGGGAAAATAACTGCTAATCTAGTTAAATAAATCCCAAGAAAACTTTAAAAAATCCTGGAATCAAAGTAAAGCCCAATTGTTTATTAAAATGAATTTTTAAAAAATATATATTAACGTTATTTTTTTAATACTAAATTGTCCTTTAATTTTTGTGTATTTTTTTTAATTTTCGAAGAAGAAATGTCTTTATTGTGTATTGATATACATACATACATATATATATATATATATATATATATATATATATATATATATATATATATATATATATATATTTATATATTGAGTTTTATAAATTGAGTGAGAGTTCATAATTAATACATTATTATTAACATCAGTTGTTTATTTTTAATAATTTAAAATATGTCACTGTTCTATTTATCCAATCATTAGTCATGTATAATTAGTTTATTTTTCAATTGAATCCATTTTTATTCATATATCAACAGTTAAAAATATATTTTATACATACATGTGTAATATAATTTTATATACATGTAGTACATGTTTTAATATAATAGTATTAATGAAATGTATTGTGGAAACGTGTGTTTTTTTTATCTGAAATGATCACAAAACTATCTAAACGCACGCAGGTTCTGTAGAAAACAACACGCCAAAAAAAAAAAGAAAAAAAACATATTTTTTACAGAATATGTTTAGATTGTATTTGTGCATGTGAACAGCATCCACTTCTGCGCGTCGATTAAGCCGAAATAGAGCAAGTTATAAAATGGCTATAAAAACCACAAAACGACGACGTTATCGAACATTAAGATGAAAAATGACCGACCGCGTCAGAGATAAAAGTATTTTTCATTAAATCGTGATGTTTTTCATCGGCAGATGTAATAAGAAAATGTTCTATATACTTTCTACCTACTACAACATCATATACAAGAGAGATGCGAACGAAATACGATTTGATAAATTCTATCCCGCCCATTCAATAATACTTGTATTGAAATCAATATAATTAATTATACAGCGCGCTGAGGCTGGATGTGACGGAAATGTGAAGAACATCTTCGCTGAAAAAGAATGATCTTCGAGTGAAGGAAAAAAATAAGTATATTTTACCAGAAGGTGCGAATCGAATTCACTTTCGAAATATTTCATTGGAAAAAGATGGATTTCAATAGTATATTCACAAGAAATATACAAATGTGAATTTAATTTATCTGATAAATTATTATCTCTTCTATTCCATATTTAATATATGTTTCGTATAATTCGTTTAATATATTTAAAAAATAACAACTGTATTTTGTTCTCATTTCAAATATAAAAAAGATACGTGTTGTAAATTACAATATTATATTTTATTTGTAAATAAATAATATATGAGAGTAAATTCAATAATCTATATTTATTTAATTAGGTGATTTACTATTTTAATTCATAAAAAAGAGATGAGTTATGAAGAAAAAATTGTGTGTTCATTTATATATATGTTCTCATTATACAAATTTACATTTTATATAATTTATTAATAACAGTTTTATTTATAATTAACTGTATATAATTTTTATTATTTTAATTTACATTATAACGAATTCCTCAAAAAAAAATGCTAATCATGTGTTGTAAAATATTTTTTTTTAGAAAAACTATATAAAATTCATAAAAAAATTGATGTATAAAGAATCTACATTTTCAAAAATAAATAAAATCTTCAAATATCCAATTTGTTTTCTCATTTCAGGACAATGCGAATAAATTGAATAATCCAATATATTCCGAGGATAAGCAGAGACAACGCGGTTATAACGACGTTGTAGATACAAAAGTGAACAAGAATTTAAACAATGCAAATACTGCATGTCCACCAGCATCTCTTCAAGCGATGGGTAACCGACTTTTGGATTGGTTCTCGGTCGTTATGGCTGATACAAAACGTCGACGTACGCACACGAAGACTAAAGGTAAATGTTTACCCAAAATCATTATACATTCTTACACACTGCTGGTACTTATTTGTATTTTAAAAATGTTAAAACGATATTTTTGTTTGTTTTCTTATGTCAATATTTCTTTTACATTAAAACATGTTGGAAAGAAAACCCCGATTTTACACAAATCTTCTGTTGGAGAAAAAATGTATTTATATTAAATTTGGATGCGTGAATGATTCTTCCTCGTGTATACGCCTAATTACGTTTTATGATTTCGAATCATTCTATTTTATTCCGTTGCGTTTCTGTCTATAGTTAGATATTTATTTTCATGCATGATTTTTCAAATAAATCGTTGCTCGAGCATCGAATCTGTGTAGAATTTGGACGCAAATCATCAAATATCAATACGAACAAAATGTACATCGAAAATAAAACAATATGTCATAGTATACAATAATCATTAATGTACAAATAGTCGTTTGGAATCAAACAAACATTCGATTCTATGAATCGCTATAGCACAGAAAAAAATAAAACGCCTACCGGCGAGTTAATTATTGATAAATTGAAAAAGCAATATTGGTTCATTGACTCTGTAGGAAAATTCGTTCATTTTAATTTTCTCATATTTCATTAAACATCAAAGATATGTAAATATAATTACCGAGTCCTGAATACACAAAATATTGAAATACGTTTCACTTATATACAGCAGTTTCGCATTTAATAAAATGCAAAACCACAGGATGAAGATTAAACGTAAAGATATTACTCAGAAATACTAATAATTGTACGTTCTATCAAAATTTGAATTTATTATTTATTAACTTAGTCGAAAAGTTCATGCTATTTTGGAAAAAAAATATTTCTATCTATCTATCTATCTATCTATCTATCTATATATATATATATATATATATATATATATATATATATATATATATATATATATATATATATATATACACGTAAATATTTACAGTTACTTTTATTTATAATGAATTATATAATTTTCAATATTTTTGATTATTTTTTAAATCATACTTATCATACTATAATAGCAGTTTCCTAATGATAAATTTGAAAAATGGCTTTGATTTCGATGCAAAAAAACTTCCGTAAATGCTTCTTAATATAGCTGATAGTGTTATTTTTTTTCTTTTAAAAAAATGTTGAAAGGAATAAAATAATCCGAAAGTGCATTGTTAAACAAGTCAGATGGGTGATTGCTAATATTCCATTCAAATTTTTTTGATTTCTTTTATGTGGAATTGCAACCTGTAATCGTGCATTACCTAATATAATCTTAATAAAACACAACTTCGTATCAATTAACCAGGAAGAAACGGTTTTTTTTATTTCTTACTTACAAATTGGCCACTTGAGCATAAACTCTTGCAGTATATAAAGTCTTAAAGCAGCTCATAAAAAAATAATACCTTTATAATTCCACCAAATCCAAAACATTATCTTTCTTTTATAATTAAACTTTTAAATAGCATGAGCAGAGCAGAAGGTTTCTAAGTTTAGATCAATTTCTTTTTCTTTCCACAGTACTGTGTAGAATCGATTTTTCATCTCTTGTAACTTAACGATCAAAAAATAAACCATTTTTGTTTAGACTGAGCGACGAAACACATTTCAACACTCTGTTCATTTATTTTTTTTATAAAAAAAGATGAGATCCTTACGTTAAACCCATATTTTACAAATGGTCATATACTATTGATTTCAATATTTTGAACACACATAAAAGTTCAATAACTGTTTGCTATGTGTTTTATATTATTTCCATGCGAATTAAGTCGTCATCAGCATCAAACGAACTTCCAGAACATAAATCATCTTCGAGCCGAAATCTTCTACATAAAATCTAGCAAACTTTCTAAAATTAGGGCCCTTTGTGAAATGACCATCACAAAAAAATGATTATATAATAGCCTTTACCGTTAAATTATTAGATAGGTAACAATTTTAGGCGTATTACGATATATACCAACAATTCATTAAAACATTTGTTAAACAACAATAAAACAATACGCACTTTTCCTAATATAAATCAATTAAAATTTAAAAATGAATATATTAAATATTAGTTTATTACTGTTTTTTGTGAGGAAAATTGATTTCTTTTTTTAAAAAATAAAAAAGCATACAAATATGTAAAACCATTTTTAACAATTTAATGAAAGTAACGACATTATTAACTTACTTTTTTCAACAATACAGTTAAAAAACTGCTCATTTTATTTGATTGTATTTTTTACTTATTTTATTTGTTTAAAAAAGACCCAATGATCAAAAATAATGATTATATTTTCATTTTTTTACAATTTTTAAATTGTTTTTTAATTATTGAAAATACCATATATTTTTGTGAATAAATGTTATATTTGAACCAAGTATTCATAAGATTTAATACTAATTAAATATACTTATTTCTAAATTATGTTATTTTTCATACAATTTTTATTTTGTTAAATATTTTTTCCACATCCATACATTTTAAATCAATTATTGCATTTATTTTTGTAATAGATTTATTATATTTCTTGATATTTAACTCAAAGTTTTATGTTACAGCTTCCCATTTTCCAAATTCATGTAAAGGTGAAGTAAGATGGATGTTCCAACACTTAGATACAGATGCAGATAGTCGGCTTTCATTACAAGAACTTTTTGATTTAGAACATGATAAAAATGAACAATGTATGAAACCATTCCTTGAACAATGTGATATAGATCATGATCAGTGGGTTACACCAAGAGAATGGTGTAGATGCTTTGATAAAGCTGACAGACCTTGTATCGCTGTAAAACGAAGAATTACACCTGATTTAGTAGGTATGTAAAGTTCCACAACGTATGTTTTTTATTAGAATATATATATATATATAAATGTTTATGTATTTGTATGTATGTACATAATGATGAATTGTTTTAAGGTGCCTATATACCAGATTGTGATACTCAAGGTTATTATCGTTCAACACAATGTCATAGTTCAATCGGCATGTGTTGGTGTGTAGACAAACATGGAGTTGAATTTGCAAACACTCGTACGAGAGGCAAACCCAGTTGTGGTTAGTATTTAGAATATTATATCTTTACAGCAATTCATTTCAAAATTTTATTATATTTATATATATATTCATTTCTTGTAGAGTCATTGGTTGAAAAATCAAAGAAACCTGGATTAAAAATGGAAGAAAACATCAATGACGATGAAGATGATGAAGATGATATAGACTCAGATTTAGAAGGAAGTGCTGATATACCACTCGAGTTTTAATTTTAAGTAACTATCATAAATTAACATAAATCACTCACATTCACATCAATAGTAATTGTAACATAAAAGAAAAAACAAAAACAAGTAAAAAAACAAATTAAATATGTCTTGTAATTTATAACACTTGAACAATATGTTCTAGTTGTTGTTATTATTATTTTGCCCGTAACTAAATAAATGATCCTATTAAGTGTAATATTACTGAATATTAATATTTAAACTACAAATTATGTATATGTTTTAAGAATTGGTGAATAATTCTGTTTTGATATTGTTATTTTTATTATTTCTAACTACTTAACCTGGTATAAAGGAATTGGATCTAAATAAAAAATTCTCTAAAAACCATTTAATAAACTACATTTTTATACATCTTTAATAATTTATAAACATTATATTTTTTATTATGTATTATATCTTAATTTTTGTTATTCTATAAGTATTTTATTAATCTTGAAATATATACATATATGTGTGTGTATATGTAAATATATATATATTTATATATATATATATATATATATATATATATATATATATATATATATATATATATATATACATACACATATATATATATAAACAATTTTTCATACAGAATCTCATATTGTTAAGAACAGAGTTGAAGCAGAGTAAATGAAATTGAATTCAATCTTATTTTCATTTGAATTAATATTTCATTTAATTTTAAATGACCCAGATATATTTTCTCAGAAAATGTAATTACAGTTGTTGAAATATGTAATGTAGATTTTATAAAATATATCAGTAATTTATATGGTCATTTAATAATTAATAATCCTTTTGTAGTATATTAAATAATAAACAAAAATGTATATTTGTCATAAAATTTTCCTTAAAAACAATTTTTTAATAATACATTTTTATCATAGTCAAAATTAGTTTCAACATTTAAGTATGATTTTTATAAAAAAAAATTACTAAGACCTTTACATTAATGCAAGTATATATTTCTCATACATATATGCATATATATATATATATATATATATATATATATATATATATATATATATATATATATATATATTTGTATTTACATGTGTGTATTATTGTATCAATGGATGGTTGAATGGATGAATTTTTAAAGTGTAATATTTATTAAAGTAATCAATAATTTTTTTAATAAATGTTCATCTTGTATAACAATCATGTTTAAAGGTAAAACCAAGTTAAGTGGTTAAGTATATTTCCAAACCCCTTTTTATATCTCTAAATTGAAAAATTATATACTTAAAGGAAATTGAAATATTATGATAAGTGCTCGAAAATTCTTTGAATAATCGATGCGCATACTATAATAATAAATCAATACCAACATTATGGTATCGTGTGTAGGTGAGGCAATATTCTGTTGTATTTATAATTTGAAAGAAAAATATAAAGAATGTCTGTTGTTTGTAAGTGATAACTTAAAGCATTCCAATAAAGTATAATTCTGAATAATTTTATTTTAATTTTAATAAACATTTTTTTTATGATTTTTGAAAGCAATATTATTAAGTGATATGTATTAGAATGTATATATATATATATATTATATCTCTGTACCTTGTTCATAATTTATAACTCGCAAGTATTTTGTTTCAAAATGCACAAATAATACATGGAAGAGCATGTTTTGTACGACTGAAAAACGTGTTGTTTATTCTACAACACAATCATTTTTTACACTTGTTTTCTTTCATACTGTACGGTTCTGAGGTGCCGATAACTTTTCGATTTTTATTTCAATCGTACACGTATTGATTTTTATGTAGTGATGTGTAAACGTAGAGCTTTTAAATTACATTTTTTCATCATTTCGTATGCCACGCTTTGATATGATGTCTGTGCCATCTTAGACGTACTCTGTGCATCTGTTACTAAAATGCTAGGAAAATAACTAAAAATTAATTGTTATAAATATTGTAGAGATGGTTTATGTGGTTTTGATGTCTTCTATCATATGGAACATTGATTTTTAATGTAATTAGTACATATTATTTTCTATAGTAAATAGAAGGTAGTATTAAATATTATTAAGAAAAAAAAAACAAACAAAACGTATGAGAATTTATAAGATGGATCAAATCATAAAACACCACCTATCCTTGTTTTCTAATTAAAAGTCTTAACTATATTTTTTAAATATATTTTTGTCTACATTCATAAAGCTCAAATGTAAAATAATTAATATTTTACTTACATTCAAGGAATAAACATAATACTAATATCAGTCACGATCTAAATAATACGTTTATATTAATATTCTTGATTGTACTGGTTCTGTCATATTTAAAAAAAAACGTTTTTTTATTATTTTAATTAAATGTTGTACATACAACATAGTAGATGATACTTCAATATTTCTACAAATAATTGTCAGTGTGGTTTCAAAAAATCATTTTTATTTAATAAAAGTAATCTGTTAATAATTGAAATTTTCATTTTATCATCAATGAATAAATTTACGTTCTGTTTCATTTTTTTATTAATATATATTTAGACCTAATAACCATTAATACAAACATAATTTGTCCTTTTAATATATTGTTTATCTCAAATAAGTGATATAGTTGTTAATGAAACCACATAATTTTCCTTTATTATGATGTGACATGTTTACTTTATTAATAAAAAATGTTATATTCTCTTCAGTTTTAGTTGCCTTTTGTTTTTAGATATAAAAATAAAATGATAAAAAGGATTTTATCTATTTTTTTCTAACATACTTCTGAGTATAATATTTGATTCATCATATTTAAACACTTTTTTATAATAAAATTCAATAACATAATGAACGCCTTTGAATAAATGTCTTCATATTCAGAATTTTTATTCCATACCTACATCATTATTCCAAATTAACATGTGAGCTATTCTTCATATTAGATTAAGCTATATAGGTAAAACACTTTGAAATAATTATTTTGCTGATCTTTTTCATAAGTTATGCACAGGTGTTGTATATGTTGAATTTAAATTATATTCTAATGCAATGACTTTCAACTATATCTATTTCTTATATCTTTAGTTCATAAAAAAAATTAAAAAAATTATTTGTACTGATAAATTGATTTTATATATAATTATTTTTTTAGTTTATACTATCTATGTTAACATTAAATTGGTAACAAATATAAACCTATTTTGAAGTGATTAATACTTTTTTTTATTATGTGTGTATGTATATATATGTGTATATATATATATATATATATATATATATATATATATATATGTGTATATATATATATATTAAAATCAAATAAACCAAGAGTAACATAAATCCTCTATAGACAAATTTTGATCCTTGAAATAAATCTTTTTTTATTCACTATCTCCCTTTGCATATAAAACAAACTTAGTTCTTTAATAAAGCAGCAATGTTCAATTCATTATTATTATTAACTTTATTTAATCGTAATATATTTTTAATATTTTTATAATATTTGTTTTAAATTTCTAACAGAATTTTTCCCAATAATAAATTTAAGAGTATATTACATTTTCTAACTCATTAATGTCATATGAATTAATTAGTTTTATATTTCTAATAGGTAGAATGCATTAATTTTTTAGATAATTTTAAGTTAAATAAATTAGTTTGTTCTCGTTTATTAGAAAGGAAAATTAATGAATTATATAAACTAATTACTAAAAATAAAATGATAATAATGCACATATATTTTTTGATATAATCCTAATATAAATATAAAGAAGACAACCAATAGACAAAATAAATTATTGATTGGGAACCAAAAAAATATAAAAAAGCCCAAAAAGATATTTTTGGATAAATGAGAAAAGATATTTGTACATTGACAAGAAAATTTGTAGGTCTGGAATAGAACATTGTTAGATGGTTGGAATTATTAAATTTTAAGAAAAGATTTTATCACTGTACATAGAAAAATTGATGTATATATTTTGAACAATTAACTATTTTAGAATTGTAATAGTCTTATAATAATTTTTATAACAAATGTTTTTTGCATTTATGTTTCACTTTTAAATGACTAATGAAATGATACTAAAATAATCAATTATAGAGCATGTGGAATATTTTATAATCTAATCAAAAGTAATGATTGAGTAGTAAATGGATGTTATTTTTATAATTGATATAAAAACAACAATGATATATCATAAATAGATATGTGATGTATATATGTTTTATTTGTTATCGTTTACTGATTATAATTTATCTAATTATTTGGTATTTAATTTAAAATATTTTGTTAACAATTTCATCTAGATACAATATTAATTTTAAAGAATTCTACCACCCAAACAAACATGACGCAAATAGAATTCAATGTAACAGACGAGTGCGAAAATCAATACGAAAATATCCGAACTTAATATTGACGTATGTTTATTTCTCTTTCTATTTCATTGTAAATGTGCTGTTAGCTCTTTTCGCGCAGTAAGAATGATCGTCGGTCGACTAAACAGCTGGGTTTTTCTATACAGCCCGCTAGTTAACATTTAGTATAGCGGTAGACAATGGTCTTTTCATGTTGTCGAAGTGAATTATATATAAAAATATTTTTCTTTTAAATCGTATTAAAATAATCATATTGTTTTTTGAACATATCACTTAAGTAATCTCGAATATTTATTAGATATTTACATTTGTTTTAAATTAGAAATCTCAGCTAAAGAACGCAATGGGTTCCTTATTTCGGAGTGAGGAAATGACATTATGTCAACTATTCTTACAAAGTGAAGCTGCTTATGCTTGCGTATCTGAGTTAGGCGAATTAGGACTAGTACAATTCCGAGACGTAAGTGTTGGTCAAGTATTAAGTCACGAGATTTCTGTGAAACAATTAGCATTTATACATTTAATTTGTATTCCATATAGATATATTAATTTCACTTGTGACCTACAAAATTCCAAAAAAGTATTTTGATTACAAAATAATTTTATTATAAAAAATTTAAAATAATATATTATGAAATTTCGTGAATGCTAACTTAAATCGTTTTATTTTTTATAAATAATCAATTAATACACATACATATTTTATAGTTAAATCCAGACGTTAATGCATTCCAACGTAAATTTGTCAACGAAGTCAGGCGTTGCGATGAAATGGAACGTAAACTCCGTTACCTCGAGAAAGAAATTAAGAAAGACGGGATACCTATGCTCGATACTGGAGAAAATCCAGAAGCACCACAACCACGTGAAATGATCGATCTCGAGGTATGAAAATAATCGAATTTGTAAAAAAACCGTTATTTTTACTGTATTTTAATTACAGGCGACGTTTGAAAAACTCGAAAACGAATTACGCGAGGTCAATCAAAACGCAGAAGCTTTGAAACGTAATTTTCTGGAATTAACAGAACTGAAGCATATTCTCAGAAAAACACAAGTATTCTTCGATGAGGTAGGAAATAAAATATTTATTATATTTTTTGAATTGCGTTAAGAAATATTAATTCACGCTAATATGATTTTTATTGACCGATTGATTGAAAAGTATTGCGTAAAAATAAAATAAATAATAAATTTATATAAAAAAATTTATCATTTATTATTGGATGAAAATAAATTATATAAATTGTTTTAAATATATGAGCCTGTTCTAAAAAAATCTTATAATATTTTGGGTATACGAAAATTGCCATCACTCTCATAAGCATGATTTTTTATGCAATATATATATAAATTTTCATTAAAATTATTTTGCACTGCCAGCCTCTAACTTTCGGGTGAATGCATGGTTATTTCAAATCTGATAGTTAATTTTTAAGATGCTGTATTTACTTGTCTTACTTTATTCCTAAAAATAAAGAGAGAATATTAAATATAAGTATTTATATAAACAAAATATTCTTTCAAATTTTTATACACTTTATACATCAAAAAAGATATAATTTATTCAGTTGATCGTAATTCCATGCCCTTGTACAATATGTGTATTAAAGTTTGTACTGTAAATACACTTCTATCATATATAGCAAATAGTAGTTCCTCACACTATAAATTTTGCACACTATATAGAGATAAAATTGTACTAATATTTCTAATTTATTATCAGTTTAATTTTAGAATTCACTTAGTTATGAAATAAAGACTATTAAATTACTGACATTTTACATGTGTACAATTTTTAAATACTAATATATAGAATATTTATTCATTTTTGAAAATAAACCACTTAAATTTGTAGTTTTGTACTGTAGTATCAGTTTATTTTTTTAAAAAAAAGATAAATTTCTTCTTATAAAATATTAAAAAAATAAATACAACTTGTCAGAGGATTTCTTTTATAATCCTTTTTAATTTCACACACAAGGGATCATCGTCATATGGTTCAACGATGTATATCCGTTGTACAGACTCTGTAGCATATTCACTTACTCGTATCATGTTTTTGTAAGTATTATTCTGCACGTTGCACGCGTCAATGTCAACGTAAAGGGCCTCACAATAACTAGCGTGTGCTTCAGATCTAATGGTAGATACGGTGAATACAGCATCAGCTTAGTGTGATGATTTTTTTTAAATATCTGTCGATGAAATAACATCTGATCCATTGAATAATTGCTATGAAAATTTAATAGAGATTAATGGTAATGTGTATCATTGATGCACTTCACCATTATTAGCCAAAAAATAAATAAAATTATCTACAAATAATTCATTGAAATAGTACTTTTGTAATAAAAAAAAACATCTTTACAATATTTGCAATATAACAAGCATGCCGAAAATGCTTTAATTATTTACACAAAAAGTATAAGACTGATAAATGTATTTAATTTTAATATAAAAGTATGAAAAATGTTCTTAAATTATCAAATAATATAATTTTATTTTTATAAAAACACAAGTAAATATAGTTTTTTTTTTATTCTCGATAAAAAGATAAGAAATTATTTTCAAAAAAGAAAAAAAAATAGTATATATATTAAAAACATACAGTCAAACACAATCAATGTAGATAATTGTATTTTTGGTATGAATATAATGTGGAGATTATTCTTTAATAGTAAGTATGTAAAATCAAATTAATATATATATATTACACATCTGTACATTATATTAGGAAAAGTATAAATTCATATATATTAAATGATGTGAATTTTTAAAATATTTATGAAAATCGAAAAGTTATGAAAAAATATGTTTAAAACTATTTCTAAATTGTTTAATCGAATTTTAATCATAATTTTAAATACAGAATACTCTTCACATAATTGTTAAAAGCTCCAGTTTCAGTAGAATGTTTATATCCATATTTTATCCAAGTAACATTTCATATGTACAGCAATGAATTCCATTTGATGTTATTTTTCAGCAAAATTATCAGAAAAAAATTACTTTGTGTATATATTTTTTTATAGTATGTTATAATCCTTTAACTCACTAACAAAATATGAACATTCTACATGTTTAATGTAAAAAAAAATGTTCATACTCATTTTGGGTACCTAACATAAACTAGACAGAAGTGTTCACAGTTATATTCACATTTGGGATAATTATCAATTTAATAGGTCAGCCTGACATCAGAATTCGAATAATAAACATTTTATTTCCACGTAAAAACAAGTGTAGTAATCCTTAAAGTAACCATATTCCTCTCACATTTCTATTAGATTTTTTATATTATTAAATGTTTTATTTCCAAACACTGTTCCTTAAATTAATGTTTTTTTATTTACATCTGGGTATTGGTATTTAACTATTGCTTTTAATTTTTTTTATAATTTTAATATATATATGTACATACACACAAACAATTAAATATGTATATTTATATGTTTGTTGATAATGTGACTAATTTGATTTTTATTAGAAATTATTATAAAAAAGAATGTATTAGTACTACTCATTTAAAAAAAATATGTACAATAACTTTATATATTTACGTACAATTAAAAACCTCTTGAAAATAATTACAATCAATTTTGCCTAGTGTTGTTTCTTGAAACCATTAATAACGTATATATAATGCCAAAATAATATATATAATTTAAAATCATTTATTCTTTACTGTAAATCTTCTTTATGCCAGTTTGAATCCATTTTTTATGTTAAAAATGTTAGAGGAAAATTATTTCAGAAATTTAATACATTCATTTTTAAAATATTCTTAGAAATTGATAAGTACGTCATATTATAAATAAATATATTTTATATTATTAATGGCACATAGTCATTGTATTTTTTTATTATTACACATCTCATATTTGGTTTTATATTACTTATCTCATAACAATAAAATTCCAATTATACATATTTTATTAGGTTCTTAAAATTGTCTACATATAAATTTTTTAAAAGTTTAATATTTTTATAAATAAATATATACAGATAAATATTTAAATTTGTATCATTTTTAAGTCGTTTTCATTTTTTACATAGCTGTATGTTAGTTATAATTATTACTGTATAAATAACTTTTTAAATCTTGTTTTTATTAAAATAATTAATTCGTTTTTATAACAATAATATAGTATTTAAACAGTATGATTATATATTTTTTATTTCGCAAATAAATGTTATCATTTTTCTTTTAAATTCAAATTTATCGTGAATAATTACAAGATCGAACGTCATAATTGTTATTAAAAAATAATCGATGAAAAAAAATTAATCAATCTTGTTTAATTTGCAATAGAAAAGTATCTCAATGCGTGTGTATGTACGTATTGATTTTATGTACATAAAAAATGATAATTTCTATTTTTATATTAATAATCAAAGATAAAATCATTGTTTCATTGGAAGATAATATCGTTTTTCTAAGTCTTTCTTTTATCTAACATATAAATCAAACTGATCTCGATAAAGTGTTCGTTACATAATATTTAATTGTGTAGTAGACCTTCATACTTCAGTAATTGTTACCAATTACCATTCGTTCAAAAATGTATATTAAAAAACACTTAGAAGCAGTATTTTAACATTAAGTAGGATTATGGTGTGGATTTGCAATCGTAAATAAGTGTATTTGTTTATCTTTCATTACTAATCAAATACTACTTCACAGTAATCATTTTTCTTCAGTTTACAAAAATACTTAAAATTGTTTTACATTAATCCTTAACGAGAATGTGTTAATTGTTGAAAACTCTTCACACATTCTTTCATAATGTTGAAAAAACTGTTATGTGATAATGATTTTTTTTCTTATTATATCCTTTATAAGTAATCGTAAATAGAAAAGTAACTAAATTGCATGTTTATTTATGTTATTATTATTTATTCCAATACTTTATATTTACACAAATGTTTATTTATTTTTGATTGTCTTATTTTTAATTGGTATTTTATAATCGGTATCTCAATTTCTGATCTTGAGTTAATATTTTTTTTTATTTATTTAGTTTATATATATATATATATATATATATATATATATATATATATATATATATATATATATATATGTATGGTGTAAATATTAATTTTTGAAGAAAAAAAACTCCAACTGTACGTCATTTTTTGGGTAATGGACTGCTTTGTTTTATTCTGTTTTTCTATTTAATAAATTTTAAAGCATGGCTAGTATTCAAAATTCAATTCCATTAATTAATAATGAAATCCTGTGCTTACACCTGAATAAACAATAGCCTATTCCTAATTTCAATTTACTCCCTTAAAATTTTTCCTCGTAGATCAGGGTTTGGGTATACCAAAAGGGTGGGCATGTTTGAAAAAAAATACGGGTGGGTTACACGTTTTATGTGGGAGGGCGCGATGCACTCTGTTATCAGGCTGACCATGGCTCCGCACGATATCCGCAGATGGCGGATCCTTCCCGTGAAGAAGAGCAAGTCACGCTGTTGGGAGAGGAAGGGCTCAGGGCCGGAGGACAGGCATTGAAATTAGGGTAATTAGGTTATGTTTATGCATTTTGATAATGGCTTATCAACGGACTTTGAAAAAAAAATCGTCATCGAATATATGTTTAAAATACTCGACAAACTACATTTAGTCAGCTATTCAAAATACATTTAATGAAGCGGAATAAATACAGCAAATAAAGAACATTAATTTCAAATATATCTGCTTTGAAAATTCAATCAATTCATATTTTGTTAATTATAAAAAGGGTTTCATTAGCAATATATGTAATGTCTACAATGTCATTTTATGTTTGTCTTATATTTGTCAATTTCATTTTACATATGGTTTTATTATATCAACGTTATTATTTTTATTTATATTAGAACAAATATATTGTTGATACCAACTAAACAATTATAATTGTTTTATTCCAAGGAATTAGAATTGTTTTAAATGTAAATATAATTAAAAGAAAGTTAATGATGCGTTATTTTTAAATGTCGGATATGTGGGTACAGTTAAGTTATTTATTTATTTTTTTAGAAAATATATATAGAATATTTAATTGCGTATATATAAATAAGAAATATGTTTTAATTATAATTTATCTTACATTCTGATTTTAATTCGATAATTTAACAGAAATAATTTAGTTGTTAAAAATATTTTTGATTTTAATTTATTTTCTTATTTTTTAAACATAAGTTTGTCATATAAATTCAACTAAAATTAATAATTTTCAAAAATAGTATTATCCATTATATATATATATATATATATATATATATATATATATATATATATATATATATATATATATATAAGGGATAAATCTCATGAGTTTATAGATTATAACGTATGTATGTATGTATATATGTCATTCGGTAATAATAGTATTTACTTCAAGATAAAGTTATTTTTTTGCAAATTAAATTTTATCCTTATAATACTTCTAACCTTGATGTTTAACATTGACAACGTAATCTTAGTCTTAAAATTCGTTTTAAGCATGAAACAAATAAGTGATTAGAGAATATTCATTTAAACGTCCACATTTTTATTTCCCTGTAAGTAAATAATATTTAAAGTGATAATAAAATAAAATACAGACAGGTAATTTGGGAATTAGTAAATTATAATGATATTTATATTATTTAAATATATGTCTATTATCTATAATAATACATTTAACGTGAGGTATAACATTTATGAAATGTAGACAGATATTAATACCATTTGAACTTTACGTATTTGTAATCAGATTTACATTATTGTTAGGAAATCGAGATAGATTATTTTAGGAATAGGTAAAATGCATATTCGTGAACACCTTAAATAGACACATTGATTTTACTTTAAATAGTAATTATAATATTTAATTAGTTTGAAAAATATAAACACGTTTAATGTAGAAATTCTAAACATCAATTAATAGAGGATCCATTGGAGTATTGTATAAAAGTTAGAAGTATCGGTAGTTAGAACATCTATTGGAATAATTTCAAAGAGTAATATGAATAATAACCGTTGATATGCCATCATTCCTCACTAGAACACTGATGTGGCTTGTTCTTGCAGCACTTGTACTTCAGCGCATTGGACACGTCCAAGTACAGGAACCCCCTCAGGCAAGCTCTTTATTGACGTGTGTCATTTTGCCTCCTTTAAATAAATAAAAAAAAGTTCAATGTTCATCTGCGTTCCGACATCGCAGACTTGTAATTAACTCATATCCATGTTTGAATTAAAAACGAAAATTGTTTCACTATTCTCTTACACGAGTGTCAAATTACATGATGATCATGATAAAAATTTGTATGTACATATGAATGACACAATGCTTACGTTTGACGCATTTCTAACAAATCGAATAACAATGTTTGTTGTGGCCTGAAGGAATGAAATTTCTTAGCTATGTTTATAAACATTAATTTTATTTCAGCTTGGTAGGTATATAGCATCCGTCTTAAATATGCGCAAGACAGATGCACTTTTTTATTTTTAATTAACATGAAATTGTTACAAATGGAAATAACAGAGAGTTTTTGATTGTGATTTGTATGTTTTATCTGTAAATGTTTTCTTTTAATAATTAAAATAATCTTTCATGATGTATATATGAAACTTTCAATTTGAGACTTCAAAATATATCACTTACACATTTCCATCTTACACGTTATTAATGCAATTCAATGCTGCACTTAGTTGAAATGGTAGTATCATAAAGTTTTATTCGAAAATATTTATATTAAATGTAATAAATGTTATTTAGAAGAAAATATTAAAAATTGAGGGTGATTTTTTTATGAAAAATCAATTAGGTTTCGATTTTATTATTACCTATAATTAACAACTAGTTATATTGAAACTGAAATATAATAATTTATTTAGGTAGATCAATTACTTTACATGTAAAGTATTTAAAATCAAAAATTCACACGAGATTAATTTGATGAAATTAAAGTTGAAATTTGAGATTTTTATATAATTTAAATATTTTCGAACATTAGAGACCATTCTTTGAAACAAATGTATTTTTTGTTTTTATTTGAAATATATATTTTATATAAAGAATATTTCACATTCATTTAAAATGAAAATATATAAACATACACAAGTAATTATTTTAATACAAACGAATCGCTCATTCTCCGACATCACGAAGTTTTATAAAATGTTTAATAATCACTAATTGTTCATTTTATTTGCTAATACACATTTCGATGAATATCCCATTATTAAAACGCTGTTATTTTTTAACGCTCTGGCAATGATGGCATATCAATCAAAATATGTCTAAGCAAATAACGTGAACAATAAATAATTATTAAACACTTAGATAAATTCTTGTGGTATTATGGGTGTATGATTATTCATTTGTAGGAAAGTAAATTTGCCACAGTACCAAAACAAACAATGAAAAATCATTGTTTCATATCATAGAAAATATTTTGGTTCGATTATTTACGAATTTATTTTATATGGATTTCATGTTTAATATGATATAAATAATTATTTTTTAAAAAAAAATACAATACATAATTATGTATTGTGTATATTGTGTAAACGTGTTTTTAAATTATGCTATTCAAAATGTTATACTTGTTCTTTTTAGCATATTTTACACTCGACATCATTTCTTTTATTGGCATATTAAATTACATTAATATTTGGTTGAAGACATAATGGTATCTCCAAAATATGCAATAAAGTTTATATTGCAGTGCATGCAATCTGAGTTGGTAGCTGTTTGCATGGCATTGCCTTTATATTGTGATTTTTTTGTAATGCTTGACATTGTCACTAACAATTTATACGCATCTCATAAACATTAGTCATATTTTAATATTTCTGATAAAACACTGGATTTAAATCGCATAACAGTTATATGTATTAGAAATAGATTAAGATTTTGTGGGCTTTTTTGATGAAAACTTATACAATATATAACATATATTCGATATGTAATTACCGTAATAATGTCGATAATCTCTTTTTGCTAATATTTTTCAAATTTGAGTATTGATATGGTATCTTTTTTTGTTTTACGTACGCAATATTTATGAAAAAACACATATGTACTAGCTGTATTTTTCTGTTAAAACTATGTATAATTTATAGTAACTCATTCGATATCATATTTATACACTAGTTTGATATACACGTGTGCACACGTTAAAAAATATACATTTGGAACATATTGTGATTTATACATTTTAAATATTTTATTGGCTTTTTTTATTAGTTTGAGTATATTTTTGCTTTAGAATTATTTTGAACATATTTAAAAAAATATTAAATATTTTCAAAATAGTAAAATCATTAAAGAATATAAAATAACTTATTTTTCACAACATTCAATGTTTATTACTTAAATATTAAAAAAGAACATTCGTTATTAGCGAAAAAGTGAAATTAATCACATCATTGCCTTAATCTTTTGCTTATGTGCTCGTAATGTTCTTATAAAATTCGAATTACATTTTTATCTTTTAATATTTAAAAATTGTAAAAAAGTCATTTGCAGACTTTTTATTAAAAAAAATACCTTATAATTAATCTTTTGTAATTTAATGTTCTACAATGTATATCACAATTTTATAAAAAGTGTACACTTTTTATTGCACTGCCCTTGATTAGTTTTTAAAACGAGACAGACTACAAAATCAGGTTTGTTGCTAATTTATGTGTTGTGTTGTGAGCAGCACGAAGGGGGAGTGAACCCCACTGAGTCTATGACCAGGGCTCTCATTAGTGAAGATTCTATTGCCCGTCAGACAACTTTGGGCCCTGTTCAATTGGGGTACGTATGACCCCTTAATTTATGTATATAATTATTTTTAGATACATTTTTTACAGTGCCAGTTAGTACCAAAATGTAAATAAACACAAAATTGAGTCATTTTTATTTTTAAATTTAATAGCTTTTGCTTCTTGAAATTCATGTTGCTGTTCAGTTTTATCATCAAAATTTTTTATTCACAATTATATATATTTATATATATATATATATATATATATATATATATATATATATATATATATATATATATATATATATATCAATGCACAGCTATAGTATACAATCTTAAAATTATCTTTTTAATAAGTTTATAGAACAAAAGTAATTCAATACATAATTTTTTAGAATTCCTTTTTATATATTGGAAAACAAATATGTTTCCATTATGTACAAAACAATAATAGATTTTGATTATGTGTACTAACTATCCGATATCCCTTTTTTACAACAGTTTTCCGGAAAAGTCACATGATTCAGAGGACTTCGTACCATGGTCGGTAAAACACTTGCTTGCAAAATATTATCGCTATCAAATCCCATCAATTTTACACTGTTACGTTTCATTTTCATTTTGTTACATAATATTTTTGAGTATTTTTCATTGTGTCGTCTGCTTCTTTTTGCAGTTGCATAGTGTAGAGTTGGCAGAATGTAGTGTAGATGTAGCTTATCATAAAATAAGTATTTTATTCTGTTTACTTCATTTTTGATTTTTAGTTTTGATTATATATATATATATATATATATATATATATATATATATATATTTATAATAAAAATATTTTTAATTCATTGGTTACATTATTTGTATATTTATTACTAAATCTTTTTATATAATTCAATCATGTATGTTACTTTCACTAAAAGCAGATAGTAACCATTGAATTGAAGAGATATGTATGCATGTAGTAAGATATTGAAACAGCTATAGTACTCAATAAAAAGCGTAATATATTATCAGTTATACATTAAAAATTTTACTCTTAAGTGCTGTTGGGTATTATTGGAAATATTACCTTTTGGTGCATGTATAGAATCGTAACCTCATAGTTAAATATATTTTTTATGGTTATTGAAACTATACAATAATTAATGGTTTGTTAATTATTTGTTTTATTGCCCTCGTGAATATGTATTTAATACTATATTTAATTTCTTTTTCGCCTTTTGCTTATCCATACATACACATTTATTATTTCTATTAGACTTACATTACAAAACAGAAGCTTTTACAGTATGTTCTGCCTACTCAAGAGTAGAAAATTTGCAGTTAGAAGTCGTCAATAAAATTTATTTATTTTTCTTATGACACTATTTGTACCTAAGGCCAAACCAAACATTCATTGTTATTAAAACAAATATCTTTTTACCGTTGTTTTATACTATTTTATCTTCATGTGCTTGTAAGAACATCGCACATAAGTTGTTACCCTTCTAACTGAAAGTTTCATTTTGTTAGTAAAGAAATCATTTGTTTTGAAATCCATAAATGTTATTAGTTTCATTGATTGATTGTCGATCTTAAGACAAATGATATCTTAAAATATTAAAAGAAACCTTTTTTATACGAGTACGTTAATTAAATATTTACATATTAGTTTTGTGGCTGGTGTAATACTACGAGAAAGGATCCCAGCTTTTGAACGTATGTTATGGCGTGCGTGTCGAGGAAATGTGTTCTTAAGACAAGCGGAAATTGAAACTCCGCTCGAAGATCCTTCAACAGTAAGTAAAATAATCATAATTTACATTTGTCACTTTTATTCAATATCCGTATCTTCTAAAATATTTTTAATGGCTTATACTTTCAATTATCTTCAATAACTGTAATCATTTTTTTAGAGTGACCAAGTGTTCAAATCTGTTTTTATCATTTTTTTCCAAGGAGATCAATTAAAAACCCGTGTAAAGAAAATATGTGAAGGTTTTAGAGCTACTTTGTATCCTTGCCCAGAAGCCCCTGCAGATAGACGTGAAATGGCAATGGGAGTAATGACACGCATTGAAGATCTTAATACTGTTAGTTTATTTGAATTATATATGATGTATTATTCAAGAAGTGAAATTGTTTATTTACTTATTCTGTAGGTATTAGGTCAAACACAAGACCACCGTCATCGCGTTTTAGTCGCTGCTGCCAAAAATATTAAAAACTGGTTTGTTAAAGTCCGTAAAATTAAAGCCATTTATCATACTTTAAATCTATTCAATTTGGATGTAACTCAAAAATGTTTGATAGCCGAATGTTGGGTACCAGTACTTGATTTAGAAACTATACAACTTGCTCTGCGTCGCGGAACTGTAATTATTTAATAAAAAAAAATTACATATTGACATTTGGACATTATAAATGTTATTCTTATTTAATTAGGAACGAAGTGGTAGTTCAGTGCCTCCAATTTTGAATCGTATGGAAACATTTGAAGATCCCCCTACTTATAATCGAACTAATAAATTCACTTCAGCTTTCCAAGCTTTGATAGATTCTTATGGAGTAGCCAGTTATAGAGAAGTCAATCCAGCACCTTATACTATAATCACATTTCCTTTCTTGTTTGCTGTTATGTTTGGTGATACAGGACATGGTTTACTTATGTTTTTATTTGCTGGTTGGATGGTACTCAAAGAAAAGCCACTTGCTGCTCAAAAAATAGATAGTGAGGTAAATTAAATGTGATGTTTATGTAAAAATAAATTTTATAAAATTTTAAAAACAAATTTGTTTTAGATTTGGAACATATTTTTTGGTGGTCGTTATATTATATTTTTGATGGGCCTATTTTCAATGTATACAGGACTTATTTATAATGATATATTTTCAAAATCTTTAAATATATTTGGTTCATATTGGACTGTAAATTACAACAAATCCACTTTATATAGCAATAAAGATCTTCAATTGAATCCAGTTGATGCTTATATAGGTCATCCTTATCCTCTAGGTTTAGATCCGATATGGCAGGTATGTTTTTCACATAGATTACATTTTGTATAATATATTTTTCAATAAAACTGTATTTCTATTATTATAATTAATATTTCAGTTGGCTGAAAACAAGATTATTTTTCAAAACGCGTACAAAATGAAAATATCAATTATTCTAGGAGTGTTTCATATGTTATTTGGAGTGATGCTTAGTTTATGGAACCATATGTAATATAAACTTACATTTCATTCTTTTTTTTAACAAATATATTCTATTAACAAAATAATTTCAGGTACTTTAAGAAAAAAATAAGTATAATTTGTGAATTTATTCCACAAATAATATTTTTATCATTCTTATTCCTTTATATGGTTTTGCTAATGTTTATTAAATGGGTGACTTATTATCCAACTGATGACGGTAAGTTTATAATGAATAAAATAGTTTATACAATAATTTTCAAAAATTAATTCTTTTATAGAACATTTTATAAAGTACAGTCCACAATGTGCACCATCTATTTTAATTACTTTCATTAACATGGTACTTTTCAAACCCAGTAGTCCAAGTCTTGTCTGTGACCCAAATATGTTCGCGGGTCAGATGGGATTACAAAAACTGTTGGTTGTATTAGCTTTACTTTGTGTACCTTGGATGCTTTTAGCGAAACCAATACTCATAATGCGAAGTCAAAAGACAGAATATAATGTATGTAAATTAACATTTTTTTGTAATAAAAATGTAGATTTTTTAAATAAAACAAATTTGTAAAAATATCTTTAGGTTTCACATCAACAAATGAATTCTGCAACAGAAAATGGTGATGCTGAACAAGGAATGAATAATACTTCTACACATCCTCCTGCAGCACCTGTAACACATGCAGAAGAGGATATGAGTGAAATATTTATTCATCAAGGAATTCATACCATTGAGTATGTTCTTGGTTCTGTCTCCCACACTGCTTCTTATTTGCGATTGTGGGCTTTATCATTAGCTCATGCACGTAAGTTAAAATTAATGTAAACATAAACTTCATTTGGTTGGAATTTAAAATATATATTATTTTATTGCATTTATCATATACAGAATTATCTGAAGTATTGTGGAATATGGTAATGCGTCAAGGACTACAATTTGATGGTTGGATTGGTGGTATTGCATTATGGATTATATTTGCATTTTGGGGAACACTTACTGTCAGTATACTTGTACTTATGGAAGGATTGTCAGCATTCCTTCATACACTTCGTCTTCATTGGTAAATTAGGATGAGAAGCTGAATAAAAAATTTATAAACAATATACAGAAATAAAAATTGTTGTAATCTTTTTTACAGGGTCGAATTTCAGAGTAAATTTTATGCTGGCACTGGATATGATTTCCAGCCATTCTCATTTGAAACAATATTAGATACTGCATCACAGAGTACTGATGACTAAATATCTCTCTCCAAAATAGGAATTTAATGTTTACTCACGATTTTTGCATGAATATCTATTATTAAATATTTAGACTATTGAGAAACTTAATTACATGTGATTGTTTTCAGATTATTTTTATTTTTTGGTATGTTATTAAATGTGACAAATATATATTATATATACATATATGAATAGAATATTATTGTGCAGTATGAAAAATGATATTTTATGACTGTTTATTATCTTTTTTTACCTTAACTATTTCAAAATGGATCCATTCCTATTTTCCTTTTTATTATTTAAATATAACTGCTTATTAGTCAATTAAAAAATACGGGTACTAAAGATCCTGACTATTTAATAAATTTATATATATATATAATGAAAAAAATGGGGGTAAAAAACTTGTATATGGAAATACTTAAATATATTTATTATACTTTTTTTTATATACAAGCCCCAGTGCTGGGTGAAAACCCCATTGAATTGTATTGTTACTTGTTCATAATTATAACGCAACCAGGTACTTTGATGAATAATTTTTATTTGAAGTTTATTATCTTAGACAAATTGCTTTCACCTTGACACTAAAAATCCCGCTTGTCAAATACTCTGGCCGTGAATCGAACACGTTCACCCATATGATAATCTGTGACCTTATTGTGCCACTAATTTTATTTATTTATTTTTTTAATATGTGTATATTAAATAATAAATTTCTTTCTTATTTATTAATTTTAAAATATAAAGCATTAATTATGTTAGTTATATGTGTAACTGTGTATATGTTTAATATTTCATAGCAATATTGATAAACTTGAACATATATTAAACCGTTGTTAATATATGTTCAACTGTTAATGTTAATTAGTTTATAAATAAACTATAAATTGTCAAAATATCAACATTAATTTATTAATTAAATAACATTTCATTCGATATATAATAAATAATAAGAATGTCTTTGTTAAGAAGCGAAAAAATGACGTTATGCCAGATTTTTATACCATTAGATTTTGCTTATGAATACATAGCGACATTGGGGGAGTTAGATATAATTCAATTTAAAAATGTAAGTTTGTTAATCAATTATCAAAATATCGATATAGTTATTTTATAATAGTATAATCTTTTTTAATAATATTAATAAAATGTACTCGATATTTCAGTTAAACCAGTTTCTATCTCCTATTCAGTTAAAATTTTTGCCTGAAATCAAACGTTGCAACATTATTGAAAAAAAACTATGTTTTCTTTATAATGAAATACGAGCAATTGGTTTAACTCCAGATAGTATCGATATGAAATTATATCCTGCGCCAAGTCTTAAAGAAATATTAGTATTGGAAGTAAATAAATGTACTAGAATTTAAATTCACTCTTTTGTTAAATAAAAAATATTTTAGGCGAAAATTAAAACTCTAACAGCAGATTACACTCAAGTACATACGAATTATCAAATACTTAAACAAGAAGCAAGTGCAATGAAACAATTAGTATCGACTGTCGAATCTGCAGATACTTTTTTTAAAGAAGTTAGTAGTATAATAACTTTTATCAGTTTAATAATCATAATAATTATGTTTTTTTAGTCACACAGTGGATTTAAGACATTTATTGATGACAAAAAATCAAAAACGAAAGAAGATGATCCCAATTTACAGTTAAAGTACGTTTCAATATATCATAGATAAAATTGATAAGTATCCCCTTATATTTATTTTCTGTTTAGTTACATTGTTGGAAATATTCGTAGTGACAAATTTCGGGCGTTTGAAACTTTATTATGGCGAACTTGTTACGGAAATGTTTATGTTCATCATAAAGATTTAAACGAACCTTTCGATGACCCTAATTTGGTAAAAATATTTTATATTGCTTTCATATCAACTAATAACTAACAAAAATTCTAATAATGTAAAATAATAATCAGTATTATTATTGGAAAACGATTATTTCGTATTTGTTAATTAATTTTCAGTCTCTGATTGTTTATAAAACCATGTTTATAATTTTTTTCCACGGAAACGAATACCGTACGAAAATCACGAAAATCTGCGATGGTTATCGTACTAAAATTTATCCAGTTCCTGATGATCCTAAAGAACGACAAGATTATTTAAAAGTTACCCAAAATCATTCAAAAGATTTACAGACAGTACGACTTTTATTTACTTTAAGTATTAAAAATAAATATTTTTCTTAATACTTAACACACAATTGTAATAATGAATCAGGTGTTATCGAAATCAAGACATCACAGAAAGAAATTATTATTTATTTCTTCCCAACACATTTTACCATGGTTGACTACAGTACGAAAAATGAAAATTGTTTATCATACACTTAATATGTTCCGCTATAATTACATACCAACTTTTTTGGTCGGTGAATGCTGGATTCCAGAAAATAAGGTTTCTTATGTTGATACGGCTTTGAAAACAAAAATGGTATTGTTTAAAATTAAATAGTATTTTATTAGACACTTTTAAAAACATCACCATTTTCGTAAAAAACCTTTGATAATAAAATTATTCAATATAATTTCAACAAATAATTCTGTTTTTTATTTTTAATTAACAGAAATCTTAATATTTGTTTGGATATTTTGGTAAAATTACCTTAACATAAATAAATCATTCATCACAAAATCGCAAGATTTAGTCAGATATATACGTTAAAAAGTTAATTATCGTAGCAAAATTAAATAATCTTTCTCTACTAATTTTGAGAAACTATGTATAAATGAAAATTTGACAAATGAAGCAATAAAAACTTATGTAAAAATGACCTATTCTGTATTTTTATATATGTTATATTATAAAATTATTTTTTTCTATATATATATATATATATATATATATATATATATATATATATATATGTATATATGTATATATATATAAAATGTATATATATATTATGGATTGAAATTATTTACTATTAAAATTATTTTTTTTAATAATTAACATAATTTATTTCTATGAGGTAAAAATAGGGATTGTACTAAATATATCGTACGGTTTTTTATATTTTTAATTTAAAATATTAATAATGTAATTCAATATTTGAAATAGCATTTTGAATATAAATTATTGGAATAATAAAAATCATGAATAATATTAATTAAAAAAATGGAATGAACTTCTAATTCATAAATTAGTTTAAATCGAAATCAAGTTTATAATTATTAATATTATTGTAGATAAATAAATATTTTTCTATAATTACCATATAGATAACTTCAGTTACTCATGTGTTAGATACAAATATAATTCAATTTAGAATGGTATTAATCAGAAATATTATAAATTAAACAGTGAATTTGAAAAGATATTCCCAAAATGATAGAAAAAATAGTAATACTCAAATATTTATTGAAATATTGGTTAAAAATATATACGTTTTAAAACAATTATTCAAAATAAGACTAGAATAATATGTTTATATATATATATATTATTTTAGATATATATATATATATATATATATATATATATATATATATATATAATATATATACAAATTTAAAATAATATTTTTTATTTTCAAAAAACAGAAAGATTCGGGCTTCGACGTAATGCCCATTATTAACAGACGTAAAACGCAAGAAATTCCACCAACTTATTTTCAAACTAATAAGTTCACATATGGATTTCAAATGTTGATAAATGCGTACGGATTACCAAGTTACCAAGAAGTAAATCCTGCATTGTTTACAATAATCACTTTTCCATTTTTATTTTCTGTAATGTTCGGTGATGCTGGTCATGGAATACTTATGACCAGTGCTGCTTTATGGATGGTCATTAAAGAAAAGCAGCTTGCAGCTAAAAAAATCACTAATGAAGTAAGTTTTACTTTCATTGACTTTCAATATTTATTGCAATTTTATTGTAATTTATTTATTGCAATTTTTTATTCAAATATATATATATATATATATATATATATATTACATTACATTGCATTTCTATGTTATATAGATGTGGACGATTTCTTTTGGTGGTCGTTACATTATTCTCTTAATGGGCATATTTTCTATATATGCAGGAATAATATACAACGACATTTTTTCAAGATCATTTAATTTATTTGGCTCTAGTTGGAAATCAAATTACAATACATCAACAATCATATCAAATCGAGAACTTCAACTAGACCCAACAACTAACAGTTATGTTGGGTTTCCATATATTATAGGTGTAGATCCTGCTTGGAAGGTATATACATACACAAATTTATATATATATATATATATATATATATATATATATACATATACATATTGCATACAGGAAAAGATTCCAAGAGAAACACTCGGTTACCTTTAATTTTTAGATATGTGAAACAACACATTCTTTAAATTTGTCTAGCCACATCAGCCCTTAAGTAATATTTTGACCTGTTCGGCGTTACTTGATTATAGCGTTTAACTACATATACTGAGAGACCATTTTTGAATACAAACACATACTATCATTGTATTTCTAACACATTTCTCTGAATATTTAGATTATTCTTTTCCTTGAAGTTAATAAATATCATTCAATAGTCTGCCATGGAAAAAGTGCAATTTGGGAATGGGGGCGGCAGAAATATTTTCGTACACGGCCGGCCGATTCCCTTGGGGCGGACCTATATATATATATATATATATATATATATATATATATATATATATATATATATATATATATATATTCAGAAACAAATATTTAATATTTGTTTTAATTATTTTAGGTAGCTTCGAATTCAATAATTTTTGCAAATTCTTTCAAAATGAAATTATCGATTATCATTGGAATTATTCACATGTTATTTGGATTATTTCTTGGACTTGTTAACCATATGTAAGTTTATTTACTTTTTGTTTTATGATTTAAAAATTAACACTTTTTAGTTATTTAATAAATAATATTTTAGTTTGACATAACACGAATGTAAAATTAAAATGATATAAAGTTTATTTATTAATTTCTACTATTATTTCTACGATTTTAATATATATATATATATATATATATATATATATATATATATATATATATATATACATATACATATATATATATATATACATACACAATTTGTTCCACAAATAATAGTAATACTTTATGGATTCAATAGAAAATATTTACATATAAATAACCTTAAGTCATAGCCAATTGTAGTAAAAAGTAAAAATTAACATAATACTACAAAACAATACAGATATCTAATACAAAACAATTTCCTTAAATTAATAATAATTAAAATATTTTTAGATTTTATAAAGAATATTCAGATATAATATGCAGCTTTATTCCGCAGTTAATTTTTTTACTGTCTTTAATGGGATATATGGTATTTATGATATTTCTTAAGTGGATATTGTATTATCCGACTAGTGATCGTAAGTATAAGAAATGAAAAATAATATTTGATTTATGTTAAACGGTAACAATGGTATTTCTTTGTAAATCTTGTTACAAATTTATTGATTCTATAAGAATAATCATATATACTCGTACATATGAAATATCTTATCCGTGACGTACATAGTACAAAGTCGACTTTTTTCCAGTAAATGTGGTTTAGATGATAATCAGAATAAAAATATATAAAATACATTATAAATTTCGTATAGAAAATATTTTACATTACTCTGCAAATAAAAATGTATAAGTTCTTTGATCTTATCTGGATATATTAATTCATATAGTTCAGTGACGTCACGTAAAAGAGTATTTAAACAATTTAATTAATGTATAATTCTCATATCTGTATGGAAATAATTTAGAAAGTTAAAAATATTGTTTAATACTATTGAAAAAAATAAAACTTCCTTAAAATTTATTTTCAAAAAATAATTTAATAAACTCATAAAAATTCGTATGTTCATATATATTATTTTTAACAGCATCTGAAGTAAAATTTAGCCCCAACTGTGCTCCATCCATCTTAATTACTTTCATTAATATGATACTTTTTAAAAAAACACCCGAAGATTCTGTTTGTGGAGATTTTCAAATGTTTTCCTTTCAACTATTCTTACAAAAAATACTTGTTCTTGTGGCGCTAGTTTGTGTACCGTGGATGCTTTTGGCAAAGCCTTTTGTTACCCACATTTCACGAAAAAAAATAAGAATATCAGTATGTATATTATTAACTCTGAATATGTTAGGACCAAAAGAGACCCTATTAATAAATTTTATTTTTGATGGTCAAAAATAGCGTAGTCGAAAACATACTAGTATTTATTCAATGAGTGAACTGAATATGTTTCAACGGAAATCACATCAAGGCGGTGAAAATGATGATTATGATTTTGGAGAATTATTCATTCTTCAAAGTATACACACAATCGAATACGTCATTAATTCTGTATCTCATATGGCATCGTACTTAAGACTTTGGGCATTGTCGTTAGCACATTCTCGTGAGTACTTATTCATTTTTTATGTTAAGATTTATTAATAGCACAAAGTTGTAATAAAAAATAAATTACGATTTTGCTCAACAATAAGTAAAAAATTTCTAATAGTCATAAAACTTTATCTATATATATGTAACTAAAAATAAAGTTCAAATTATCTTTCGCAAGAGTAAATTTTAATTATTTATTTTTTTAATAAAATTTATTACAGAGTTTTCATCATTGCATGAGTAATTTAAGTTACTTTTTTTATTTTTTAATTATTTAATTAGTTAAAAATATGTTTGTTTGTGCAGTAATAATATTACTATTTAGCATTTTCTGCTTCATATAATACTAAGTTTTTAAAATAATTTTTAACTTAATATTTTTTTTATATATAAAATAAGCAACTAATAATATTTTTAATATAATTAACAATTTTCTAGATTAATATTTATTTATAAATAATTAAATTTTTAAAAAATTTATTTATATATATATATATATATATATATATATATATATATATATATGCATATGACAATTTCATTTTGTAAAATCGAATTACAATTGATTTATTTCCTTAGAACTTAGTGATGTGTTATGGACAATGGTTTTGCAAATTGGAATCAGAAATAGCACAATTTATGCAGGAATAATTACATATTTAGCGTTCTTATTTTGGGCACTCTTAACTGTTAGCATTCTCGTTGTAATGGAAGGATTATCTGCATTTCTCCATACATTGCGTTTACATTGGTATTTGAATTGAAAATTAATGACATTAATAGTTAATACATTGATATGATTACATTTTTCAGGGTCGAATTTCAAAGTAAATTTTATTTAGGTCAAGGAGACCTATTTGTTCCATTGTCATTTAAAACGTTGTTAGATAGTGTAGAAATGACTCCTTAATATATTATAAATAATATTATTGTTAAATAAAAATAAAAGCTCTTATTGTTGGTATTTTTACAACATGACGAAACAATAACTTCCTAACTAATAATGATATTTTTTTAAATAAAAATTTACCAGAGTAACTAAATTATCGTAAATTCAAAATTGTGGCCAAAACCCATAGTTTTTCTTCAAAAATACATATATATGCATACATTTTTCTATAAGCAATGTTTTTATTTTAGAGTTTTCCTTAGTTTTCAGAATAATGTTATAATGTTAATTCTTATTATTATTGTGTATTAAAAACTTTTTATACACTTTTTTAAAACACCTTTGTATATATATATATATATATAGTCAATAAATATAGATAAAAATAAGGAAGCAGTTTGAAGGTTTCCTTGTGTTATTCATACTAAACTAGAAGTAGTTTTTAATAATGGAATCTAGTCTCTATATTTTTTAATGAATAGTAGAATGAACAGTATTTCAATATTTTGACTTTAAAAAATTATTACCATGTTTGTAAATTTGCAATATCATACAACAATTTCATAACTTAGTTTTAAATTTAAATGAGGAAATATGTAGATGTTAGCCTTGAATGTGGTATATACATACACCAGAGTGGACAGTCAACACGACACAAATTTTGCGCATTTAAAAATTACACAAATTAACTACGTAATTGACATTCATTAAATTCTAGGATTACTTTGAAAGTTGATAAAGTCGTGTGTATGGAACTAAAATAACTTTCCCATTGTTTAGTATACATTGATTAGAAAGTATAATGTTTTGATCGAATTTGATATAGGACATTTATAAAAGTATATTAAACGAGTATTTATTAATACTGTATTTGTACATATTTCAGTAATAATGTAAATAAATTTACTTTATCAAAAAAGTGAACATTTTTTATAGATCTTTTTAAAATATAAGAAATATAATTATTTCGAAGTGTATAAAATTAAATCTTTTTTTTAACAAAAAAAACGTACATATAAATTATTTTAACGTAATATTTTCCATTTGTTTATTGAAAACCCACCCACCCACGAAAATATAATTATTATATAAAATTGCATGTAGACTTGAAATTATAATATATATATATATATATATATATATATATATATATATATATATATATATATATATATAAATGTGTGTGTGTATGCAAGATAAACATAAACTAAAAGTAAAATAAAATTAAATATTATTTTCAATGTTATTTTTGCGGCTAGTAAAACAAGTAAAAAAATGTATTTGAATTTTACAAAAAAAAATCGCAATTTATTATTTACCTCTAAAATGAATTGTTGAAGAAAAACCATTTTTTAAATCGTTGAATAGAAAAAAATTCATCAGAACTTATTTAATTAATTTAGGAACTTTTTATTTTTTTCTTCAAAAAAAACATTAAATCTTATTTAATTTTTTTAAATATTTTGTCAGGAATAGAAATCAGAAATAAAATATAATTTATTAAAATATATAGTTTAAATATTTCTATTCATTAAAATATTTGCTTTGTTCTTAATAGATGTTTATTTTTTTTATTTATTTTTCATTCATTATACAATTATTTTATATTATTTTTTTAAAAATGTACCTGTTTAAGTGTCTATTTTATAATTTATATTTTTGGAAATATTTTCTGTATATACAAATAAACTAAAGTCTAGACAGCATGTTTTTTTCAAAAAAAATAAATACAGTTTAAAAACCAGAATTTATAAATGTCATTGTTCACAGTAGAATAAATGTTATAAATATTTGCCATTTTCAAGTTTTCTCATTTACATTAGTTTGATAAAAAATAACTACGTACATATTACGTCTATGCATACATACATACATACATACATACATATATATATATATATATATATATATATATATATATATATATATATATATATTTATATGCATCTATGTTCGTATGCAACTATGTGCTATAAATATAAAGTAGAGATAATAGAAGGGGAAACAAGGTGATGGAGATCATAGAACATACAATAGATGTATAATCTATTTGTAAACAGTATATAACTCAGTAATTTATATATTATTGCCTGATAATCAATTATTACATTAACTGATTAAATACTGTATCAATAATTTACGGAAATTAAATTTATGACTAAAATTCTCTGCTAAAAACACTACTCTTAATTCATACAAGGATATTTTGTGCAAAACAATTTCTATTGGTCTTAGGTAAATCAAATTGATTTCAATTGGCTTACGATTGTTAACGACACGAAAATAGCCGAACGTTTTCGCGATTCGATTCGTAGATCTATATATTAAAAATATTGTAGGAGGTTGGGAATTTAATGTTAGTATAAATATTTACGGTATATGAGTTGTACAGCTGTTGGTTTATATATATCCACTTTATTCATTTATATTCAGCATGAAAAAAAATCAAGTTTGCATTGTTGGTTCTGGTAACTGGTAAGTTTTCATTACATAACTATTTAAGAAAATTATTTACATTTCCTATTTATACATTCTTGACAGTTTCTAGCTCAAAAAGCATGGTAAATAGTAATTATTTACAAATCTATCAAAATTATGAATGAAAACAGTCAAGCTTATATGAAATTTTGTGTATTGTCAATCATTGTAATGTATTTATTTGTTCAGGGGTTCTGCGATTGCAAAAATTGTTGGTGAAAATGCAGCTCGGCTTTCTAATTTTGAAGATCGAGTCACAATGTATGTATACGAAGAAATGATAAATGGAAAAAAACTTACTGAAATAATTAACGAAACACATGAAAATGTTAAATACTTACCTGGCCATAAAATACCAGAAAATGTAGTAAGTAATCTTGAAAATATAATGAATATATTTAAATAATAATACATTTTCATCTTAACATTTCATTTATTTTAACATATTAACTATTTAAATATCAAATAGGAGAGATAATTGATTTATTTTTAATATAAACATGTAATGATTAACATTTACATTATAACAAGTACTAAATTTTAAAAACATGAATGAAATTGTTTGTTTTGATATTAAAATAATTATTATTATTCTTTTACTCAGCATTACCTTTAAGTAAAACATTACTTTTGTATTGCTGCTTTCTAGTAATCGAAAGATCATTTAAAATTATCAGATTTATTGTATAATGTGAAAGTTCACTAAATATTTGTAAATATTATTTTAATCTGATTTAGCAATCAAAATAAATTTGTGAAGTTATTTTCATTCTGAGCTTTAGAAAATATATAGTACTTAAATTATAATTAATACAGTTTTCATATAATTAAGCCTCTTTGAAATTATTAATATAGTGATATATTTATATACTTATATGTATGTATGTATGTATATATATATATCAGACCATATGTAATATATGAATTATCTTATCATGTTAGTAATAAAACGAAAATTTAAATATGATAATGCTCATAAATGACTTTCACTAAATAACTATTTTATGCTGAAGTCATAGCTTTTAAGTTATGTAATACAGTCATTCAAGTAAAGAATTCTATATCTGAATTAATTTTTTAAAAGAAGTTATATTTCAAATTAAACTCTTTTAACAGATTTAATTATCTGTTTAATTAAAAATACTATTTTTCTCACTATCTAAAAAATAAATTTATTTGCTTTTCTAAGATAGCATTCATAACAACAAGTCTAAAAATAAAAAATATGTTCACATGTTCATTGTATATATATATATATATATATATATATATATATATATATATATATATATATATATATATATATACATATATACATATACATATACATATACATATATAGGTCATATATGTATTATGTAAATTACTATTAGCAAATAAAATAGTTATTTGTTTTAAAAAAGTGGTTGTAGAGTAATATAAATTGTATATGAAAAAATAGAATGTGTTAAAATTGACAACATATGAGAAGCTTTTCTTGCATAATCTGGTTCACTGCCAAGTGTAATGTGCCAGCATCACCTCACATATGACCTTTAAGCAATACACATTTGTTTATTGTACTCCAATTTAATGAAGTATGTTTACACATTACATTCATTATGAAATGTAAATATGATGTTTCTTTGATTGATGAATAACCCTTTTTTAATAGGTTGCAATTCCTGATGTAGTTGATGCTGCCAAAGATGCAGATATACTCATTTTTGTAGTACCTCATCAATTTATTCGTCCTTTATGTTCAACATTATTAGGAAAAATTAAGCCAACAGCTGTGGGCCTTTCACTTATCAAGGTGTGTATAATATTTGTATAATTTTATTACTATTTAAATAATATGATCAAATATTGAATCAAAATATTGTATGTTAATTTGTGTAAATTACAGTTTTAATATTTAATATAAATAAAATGATTTCTATGTATTATTTTTTATTAAATAAATACAACAAATATTTAATTTCATCATTTGCTATGTAATGAAATTACACATGCAAGTTAATATAGAAAATGTATCATATTTCACATACTTTTTTCTATCTTTACATTTTTGTCTATTTGTGTTTTATTTGTTTTTTTATTTTATCATGTTTAGATACAATTATATGTATGGTGCATACATTCATTTTAATATATTTATAAAATGAATTCAATAAAAATGAATGATTAGTGTAATATCAATATTTGATGCTTTACCAAGATTTAAATAAATAATTTATAATTAAAGTAATTTAAATTATTTTATGTAATTGTACAATTGTCCAATACAAATAGATAATTAATCACATACTAATGATTAAAGGTCTATTAATAACTGTTGTCAGTTTTATCAAAGTCCAAAGTCTCTTTTACTTTATTATAGATACTTTTAAGTAATATGAAATATTTACATTTATTTGTCATTGATTATATATATATATATATATTATATAATTTCATGATAACATTTTTGATATTGATATCCTCATTAATATTAAATATGAATAATTAAAGATGAATGTTATTTTAGGGATTTGATAAAGCAGAAGGTGGTGGAATAGATTTAATTTCACATATAATTACTCGTCATCTTAATATTAGTTGTGCTGTACTTATGGGTGCCAATTTAGCTGGTGAAGTTGCTGAGGGAAAATTCTGTGAAACTACAATAGGATGCAGAGATAAACGATTAGCACCTTTATTACGTGATATTATTCAGACTCATCACTTTAGAGTTGTTGTTGTTGAAGATGTTGATGCTGTAGAAATTTGTGGTGCTCTTAAAGTTAGTAACAGTAGAATTATATTTAATGTGAAATGAATCATATTTTTAATTTTTAAGATTTTTATTTTTTAAAATTGACTTATACAAATATGTGTTTTGGAATGTGTTTTTCTTGTATTTATATGTTTATGTCTATATTTACAAACAATAAATTCTTAGAATATTGTGGCCTGTGGAGCTGGATTCGTTGATGGTATGGGATATGGAGATAACACTAAAGCGGCAGTTATTCGGCTTGGTCTAATGGAAATGATTAAATTTGTTGATGTTTTTTATCCCGGAAGTAAATTATCTACATTTTTTGAAAGCTGTGGAGTTGCTGACCTAATTACAACATGCTATGGTGGTAGAAATCGCCGTGTAAGTGAAGCTTTCATTAAAACTGGAAAATCAATTAAACAACTTGAAGATGAAATGTTAAATGGACAAAAACTGCAAGGACCATACACAGCTGAAGAAGTCAATTTCATGCTTAAAAATAAGGGAATGGAAAATAAGTAAGTTTATAATATTTTGATCATATTTTTTTATTTTAGTTTAAAATTTCGTTTTAGATTCCCACTTTTCACAGCAGTTCATAGAATTTGTATAGGTCAGATACCAGCAACAGAATTGATAGATTGCATTCGTAGTCATCCAGAACATATGTAAGTTTTTCCACCAGTTTTAATGTAATAAAACTGTATTATATACAGTCAGTGGGATTGTTCTCTACTATTTATTTAAATGATGATTTTTTTCAAATGATTGACTGTTTTATTGTGCTTAATTTTTCAAACAAATTTAGTGTAAAATTTATTATTTAGTTAATTTAATTGGTATGTAGAGAATAAACCTTTTATATATTTGTTATTAAACACATATGTGTTAATTTTTATCTGTTTTGTATAAAAAATACTAAACTATTTTCTTGATTTTAATAATTTTGCAGCTGTTTGTATATGGTTTAATTTATGTAAATATTTAAATATTCAAGGAATTAGAAAACAAAATCCTAATAAAATATTTGAAATATTAATTTCATATATGTATGTATTGTTTTTAAAAGGATGATTAATTTCATTTATGCACAAAATGTTTTTGTGTGCATGGTTTTATATTAATTTACATACACATGCTAATAGTATGTATTGTTAAACAGTGACTGATATTTCTTTTCATTACTGTTGAAGTCCCAAATGTCATTCAACTTGTTATCAAATTTTAAATATATATAACATAATTTTATTATTAAAAAAATGTTTTATTTTATGTAAAAAAATTCATAAGTAGTAACTAATAAAGCAATAACTTCAATATTTTAAACAGTCACACTTATTTAGTTATTACAATATAATGACTAATTCATTTCGCATGGGTTCCATGTATGTTTAGAAGTACATATATTTTTTAATATATAATTTTAATAATATATTTATACAAATTTATATAAGATAATTGTCAGAATAATAGTTACCAAATTTAAATTAAATATATTTTGTGTTGTTAACTGAGAGACTTGGAAATTCCTTTGTTGTTTTTTGTATATTAAACTTTTTAAGTATTTATTGTTTGAATAAACTAATGAATTGTGGCAATACTAAATAATTTTTATATGAACTGCAATATAGATTTATTTATATGTGTAAATTGTGCTGATTTTAAAATATATAGAACAAGAAATATATTTTATTTTCATTAACAATTATTTAATTTAAATTAAAGTAAAGCTATTTTTATCTAATTTCATTAAATAAAGGTATGTGAATGTGTGTGTATATATATATATATATATATATATATATATATATATATATATATATATATATATATATATATATATATATATATATATATATATATATATATATATATATATATATATATATATATATATATGTACATATACACACATACAAACACATATACAAAGTAATTCAACAAATAAAAATCCTTTGCAAATTGTATTGTAAATAGTTTTTAAAAAAGACATTAAAGACGTTTATTCTAGTCATAAAGACAGTAACTTTTTAATTTTTTTATTTCAAATTAATTAAAAAATAAAGTACATAAAATAAAAAAATTGATAACTAATTACAGGGTATAATTTTTATTATTAAACTTCTAGACAATTTAAAAAAATGGTTACCCTACAACCAGATAAATTATTTAATTACATGAAAAAGCACAAGTAAAATACGCTAATCATGTAATTATTAATTTTTGAAATATAGAAAATTATTTTTTATATATGATTTTACAGAATGGATATTTTATTTTTTTCTTTATTTCAAAATATGACCTGAATGATATTTGTGTGAAAATATTTTATGTTATAGAATAAATAAATTGTGTTCAGTAGATTTTAAATAATCTTCATACATAAATAATTATACAATTATGTATGAATTATATATATATATATATATATATATATATATATAATGCAATGTTATGAAGAGAATTCACTATGAAATAATAATATATATGATCATTTCTTAACATTAAACTTCAAACTTTTAAAGACTGAAAAATTATACAGTTTTTAAAATCACTTTAAGCAAAATTTCTATATTAACGTTTGGATTTAATGGCTTTGTTGTTTATAAATATGTTATATAATTAACTATAATTTTATTGTATATTATCTATTAATAATAAAGAATAAAATTCAATGCATATCAAATTGTTATTTATAATAGTATATATTCACTAATTATAATTATTTTGCCATTTGAACATATTTCATAGTGATTTCTCATATGAAAATAAATAAATGTATAGTAATGGCGCTATTTTCTATTATATTTTGAAGTACAAAACATAGATTCAACATGAAAATTGCGAATATGTGGATATATATATATATATATATATATATATATATATATATATATATATATATATATATATATATACACGCACACATAATTTTAAATGTGTATGTATATACAAATTAGAGATAACATGAAATGAAATATGATATAGTAAGGAATATGTACATAATTGTTATATTTTACTATTTTGATTTGTTGAAAGTTATATGAAATTGGCCAAAATATAATTAATTAATTTGATTGTGTTGTGAATTTTCATATCATCATATAAAAAAAGCCGTGAATTTGCAAACATCTTTATTATTTTCTATAATAATATAATTAACATAAAATTTTCAATAAAAAAATGAATGTAAAAAATATTGATTTCATGAACATTGCAGTTTATATACTGGCAATTGTTTATAAGGTACTTTTTTAATTCTAGAAGTAATATTGATGTGAAAAATAAAAATATTTTTTATTCACATAAAAATAAAATATGTGTTATAATTCATTTAATGAACACTATAATAAATTTATAATACTAATCTTCCTGTTTTTATGATTAATTACAATGATACAGTTATACATATAGTTACTTTTAATATATTTGCTATTTTTCAGATTTGCACCAAAACAGATATCCATTTATTGATGTTTGTAAAATTATTTATGCATGTATGAAAATAAAAATCAGGCAAGATTTTACATATCTAATATTTTAAAACTGTTTAATAGGTTTTCAACAACTCTATAAATAAGTGATATTAATTTTCAAAAATTAAATCAGTTAAAATGTTTAAAATAATAATTTTTCATCATCAATCAAATTTACACCCGCCTCACATATCATATCATACAAAATGTTTAAGTGCAAAATGCCTTTGTAATTAATAGTAAACTAAACATCCAACTAAATATTTCTATTGTATTTCCATTTTTTTATTTCCACTCAAGATGTTTGTCTTAGTATTTTCTATTATTTTCATAATTTTGGTATAAAAATAATACATATTATTAATTATATCAATTAAGTTATTGTGTTATTAACCAATATAAACTTATTACATAATTAATCACAAATATCAAACCAATTCTAACAAAGGATAAAATCATAAAGACAAACAACTTTATACACCAGTAGTATCCTAAGCACAATTTAATATTCTTTTTAGCTATTTAATTTAATTTATTGTATATTATATTTGTTTTTTGTTTTAGGAAATCGGACATCGCACTATCTTGTAAACTTTAACTTTATTATTCATCAATTACAAAGCCATTCTACATCAATGAGAAGGCACAATTAATCACCTTTCCTGTGTTAACGAAATCCTTTTATTTTTAATTTGCATGTTGTGAAGAAAACATGAAGAAAATCATATTGAACTGACTGTGCATTTTTTAATTATTGTTTAATGTTATGTATATCATCTAAGTCATTAAAATCATTATTCGAATGTCAACAGTTTGAATAGTTTATTGGTGATTCATTAACATTATTTAAGATTATTGGTTTAATTAAAAGTGAGACATAATACTAAAATATTTTTTTTAAAAAAACTAATAATTTAATATTAATTCAAATACCATTTACTTAAAATTACTAATATTTAATAATAACCAATTTTTATACAGGTATTAATTTAAAAAATTGATTCACTCTAAAGTAAATTAAATTAAAAGTGGAAGGATTCAATCACTAATCTTACATCTAACAATGTTACACTACCATTACATTATATGTAGTTAGGAGAATACATTGCACTTATAATAACTTGCTTTATTAAAAATATTTTTTAGTGCTTAAAGGAAAATGGACAGCAAATGTATATTTGTTTTAAAAAAATTATGTCTAGGAAATTATCTGTACAGCTTCCAGGTAAAACTCAGGAAAATGGCATAAATTTTATTATCTATAAAATTAATATTTTTTTACATAAAAATTAATATATAATTGGCTACACTAAAAATTATATTTATTTTCATTTACACAAGTATTAATAGATTGATACATTTTTTGGTTAAAATCAAACAAAACTTAATATTTTATGTGCCTTACATTTAAAATAAACTTTATTTGAAATTGTTAAGTATTAATTCAAAAATTAATAGCACATTTAAATTTTTAAGTGTGTAAACATTAATTTTTGAAACTTAATGACATTTATAATATTCACGAAAATATATGAAAGTATTTAGAAATCACATAAATAGTAACAAAACAATCATGTCTTACTAATATTACTTAGTTTATACAAAAAAATATAATTTATTATCCAATATTAATCATAATTTGTTTTCAGAAACAAGGTTGAAGACACCACGGAGAGATCGTAGACTGTCATCTAACCAAACAACGCTCGAATTAACATGCATGTAAGATTTAAAATTTAACGATTTTTTCCAAAATGAATAATTTTTATTGACGATTTTATTTATTTATTTATTTTACGTACGACTGTAAATATATTCATATTTTTTCAAATTGACGAATTATTAAAATGTACAAAAACGTTCGTTCAAAATTTTTATAGCAGTTTTTAATATGAATATTGGGAAAGTTTTACATATTAGTAATATAATAGCAATAAAATATTTATGGTGTGTATAAAACATTTATGATATATCCTAAATAAAACAACTGAAATCATTTCCTAAATTCATTTTATTTATGAAACACATTACACATTATTTTACATTAAACATATAAAGAAATATAACAATTTTTTACTATAGGAAATATACTGTTACCTAAAAACATGATTCTTTGGAAGAAGTTTACTCATGAATCCATTAAAAAAATCTCTAGCACTCATTACTTTTTTCCCTCCAATTCCTATTTTATCAACTACCACCCATTTGCCATCAGCACACTGAATTGTGATTTTATTTATTTTTTTATGAAAAAGTACATGCCCAGGTATATTTATATCATTTAAAAAAATTAAATTATTTGAATTTTGATTATTATCTGATATTTGTACTGAATTTAATAAGTCACAATCAAACAATTTTACTGGTATTCCATGCCATGCTGTTGTAAGATTATAAAGTCCAAATATAGAACGATGTAAATTATAAATTTCTTCTGCTTTCATACATTGCCAGTTTACAATTGCTATCTGAGGTGATACTCGAGGAGCTGAAATTATATAAGCATGAGAATCAATTTATTTTAAAAGAAAATTAAATTACCATAAGTTATTCCAGTTTCAGGTTGTGGCTTTAGATGATTTAAAACTTCTGGTAATTCTTTTATTGTCTTTATAATTAAATCTGCACCTAATTCTGCTAATTTTTTTGATAAGTCAGGCATCATAATGTCATACGGTATATCAACAGCAGTTTGATATAAAATTTCACCCACGTCGAATTTCTTCGAATGAATTCTCATAACAGTAACTCCTGTTCGCGTATCACCGTTTTTAAGAGCATGTATTATCGGAGCAGCACCTCTCCACCGAGGTAGCAAACTAGCATGTACGTTTAATATCCCCCTGATCGTTCAAATAATCCATATGAAGCGATAATAAATTATTACAGTATCAATCATACGTACAATGGAAAAGCATTAATAATTTCCTCGGGTATAAGATGACCAAATGATACTACAATCCCGATATCATATTCATTTTTAATTATTTTTGTGTACCATTCATGTACTTTTAAATTTTGATTAAGTGAATATTTGTATATAGGATTTTGTTTACTTTTTGAATTAGTTACAACATCTAATTTGCTAATAAGTGATTGATTTTTTCTAAAAAATATATAAATGAATATACAAGTCAAGTCAATTTATTAATGTATCATCTGCTTATTTACTTACAATTCTAAATTAAGTTTATTTAAAGTGACTAAGGAGAAATTATCATTTCCAAAAAACATAACCTTCCAAGGAGGTTTCGATGAATATGAAATTTTTTTATAATTTCCATTTATATGGGAAAACACTAATTCTTTTTTAAATACCATTCTTTTCATACAATCAAAATAGGATTGATTAAATAATTTAATAGTTCTCATTGTGAAAATTATTAAATATTTACAAATTGAAATTTTATTAAATTTTTAACTATTGTTTATAATTAAATTACATTTTGGTAAAAAATTATGGGATTAAATTTATGAGGTTTAATTTATATCATATAGATTTTTTTAAAAAATATATCTTTAATTTACTTCACTTGGAATACATACATCTTAACTCATAGATAATTTCATACTGACGTAATTATTACCAGAAAGTTGAGTTGGAAGTCTTTACTTATGTTGTATACATTCTATACGTATATTTTATAGTTTATTTTGTATATTACTTTATAAAAATGTTTTTATTATTTAAAAAATAAATATAATAATAATTGATATTATTTTTAATAACTTATATATAATATCAAAAATTAGTAATACATTTTTAATTTTTTAAATATCTCTTGGAATTTTATTAGAATAATGCAATAATATGATGTTTTAAAAATTAAAAATATGAGAATATTAAAACATTATTTGGTAGTATAAAAAACTTTTACTTTAAATTAAATATGTAAAATATTGGGAAATGCATTGGGTATATATATATATATATATAAATATTTGTGTGTGTGTTTGTACAATACTGTTCAAACCTTATATTTGATTCCTCCAACCACAATTAATACGATAATTTTATTTACTATGATGAGATTTCGAGAAAACTATGAACACAATTTAAAATTTGATATAAAATGTATGATGTAAGTCTTGTCTTATTTTCTAAAATTCTCTTTATTTTTTGATTATATTACTTAAAGTAGTAATACATATTTCTATTTTTATTTATAAAAATAATATAAATTTCAACAATCTGCCTTGAATAGTATATATATATATATATATATATATATATATATATATATATATATATATATATATATATATATATACATAAGTATACTGCTTTGTGTATTAAAAGGTCGTTAACATTGCATTCAACAGAAATAAAACACGTTTGACTACTTCAGATTTTTTTAATAAATACTAGAAAAGTATTTTTTATATTATCATTGTTTACTTACAACACTATTTAATTTGTACCTTTACTAAATCTTCAACCGTAAAAGATATGAAATAAATTACCACTGATAATAATCATATATTGAAATTTCATCAATATTTTTAATTGTCCCATTATAAAGGAAAAAGTCGTATAATATTCACATGCAAACATTTTAATTATTTTCAATTAATAATATTACGTCAGTTTTAATCTACGTTCTATACGAAATTATATTTCTTATAATAATAATTATTATCAAAATTATTATACAAAATAGTTTTAAAAGAAATAAAAAATTAATGTATTAAACGCTTGTGTGTGTTTTTTAAATAACAGATAAGATGTTTTTTTTAAAATCAATTTTAAATTCAATAAAGTAAAAATAAATATGATTTATACGTATGAAAATATATTGTTATTAAAAATATCACATTTTCGAAATTGACTGAAAGACATCTAACAGACTGTATGCCGAGCTGTATATTATTGAGGTAATTGACGATGCTCGTAAATTATTTAATTAAAGCGGAGTGCAGAGTACATAGGTCCCGGGCAATTACTACATCCTGTTATGTGTGTCATATGTAAAGCAAATCCCCGATATTCATATTAATTGTATTAGAAATATAAGGAGGAAATTTTCACACCGCTGATAATTAACATATTTGACGGTGGTATATCAATTTAATTGTGTGTGTATTCAACAACATTGTTAATGCTAATAGTTAACTCGAAGCTTCATTATTATCATATTAATCTTTACTCAAATCAATACAATTGTGTCACATAGTTTATAATTTAAATAATTCATTAATATTGACTAATGTATTTTTAAATATTTGGATTTATTTTATGATCATTAATTTTTAGTTCGTTTCACTAAATGACATTTTATATAAATTTTAGTTTAATAAACATTTATTTCTTTCATATTTATTTTCAAAATACTTGATATTTTTACTACTGTATTATTATATATATATTTTGAATATATTTAACTTATTCATATAGTATATACATACATTGTCATTCTGACTTTCAAAATAAAATTTTATCTTATTCTGAGAAATACAGAAAATCTTCATAATGAAATATATTTGAATTAGTGACTGATAACATTGTTTAATTTTACGAAGGAAGCTTTTTAATGATTCGGAGAATTGTAAAATATATGAATTTTAAAAAATATAAAAATTGAAGAGTGTTACAAGAGTTTCACTTATTAGTTTCGAGTCATTTACGTAAATATTTTTTGATTTAATTTTCCATCGTTGATTTTATAGAATACGTAAGGAAAATTATAATAAAAACTCTAAATTTATTATAAGAACCCAAATACCTGTTTATTTTCTATCATATTTCTTAGTTGTTTTAAAAAATAATATGTATATTTACATGGATATAAATAAACTTAAATATGTAAACATTTAGTTATTGACGTTTAAATATTTAATTTGTGTCGATATAATTTTAAAACAGTTCAAAAAATCTTCTCATTGTTATTAAGCATTTAATTCATTCATTAAACTATATTCATTTAAGTAATCGTTCCGTTGACTTGCATCACTTTTAAATGAACTATTTAGTTGGTATTAATATTACATCTGCCCAGTCTAAAAACGTATCTGTTAATGTGTAGATATATTGTTTATTTGAATATGCATACAGCTTGCAGCATGTCGTTCTATTTGTATGTTTTATCAATTAATGTGTATATATAGTATCTTTTGATACAGTGAGCATTTCAAACTGTATGCACAGATTAGTTCTGTATTCGGAAGAATATATTCCTTTTATATTTAAAATGGTATTTTAAATAATAATAACGAATAACGATATATTTATTGATATAAATAATTTTATCCATGATTTGTAGTGTTATATGCGTATTTTTAGTTTTTTATTTACAATAAATATGATACTGTATGAAATGTATTTTTATTTTACATTGTGTCGAAATTTATATTTCAGATTTTCTTTTTTACAGAGAAATTTTCAAAATCTGTTTTGGAACTTAATTTTTTATATAAACTTAAAACTATAACTAAGCTAAAACTAACTTACAATCTAAACTTACAGTTAAATCGAAAATGTGGGTCATCTTGTTCTGGTTCCTTCGGAGTGAAACCGATTTTATATTGGCAACCGAGGTACTGAGTTTAAAAACACTTCTTATAGATATTTATATATATAGAAACCTAATCGAACTATTATAAATTATTAATTCATCGAGTTTTTTTTCTATATTTCAACTTTTGAACATAATTTATTTATGAGAAAAAAAATAAAAAAACATATAATGATATAAAGTCATGTAATAAAATGATTTCAGTCTTTCAGATGAATTTGATGAAGAATAATGTTTCACCATTGCTATTATTTAAAGTAACTCTTTGGAACGACACACGTGCTTAAAACTATTATTACCAAACAACCTTCTATTGTATTTGAAAAGCATAAATAATAATTATCTATTCTGTGCAAATTTCGTATGTTGTGAACAGTCATAGATATTTCATAACCGTTAGGAATTTCATATTTATTTTAATAAATTATTTTTATCAAAATTTATCATTATAGAAAATCATTTAATTTGAATTACAAATTAAATCAAAGTAAAGAATATAATTTTTTTGTTATCTGCTTTTAAATGATTCTTATTTATTTTCTATTAATAAACATATATTCCTCGTAAATATATCCATTGACGTTTGTGTTTCAGTGATTTTAAGAGCTATGGTAGCTTAACTACTAGTAGGGTCATCTTAACTGAATAGAGATCGATGGAGAGGGTCTAGATTAGAACACATACTAAAGTCTTCCAAAGTAGGGGAGGTTGAGTGATGAACCTGCAATTCATCTTTGTAAAAATAACAAAACCGACCTCTGGTTTAGTGGCATACATCACCGCCTGTCATTCGAAAAATTGCATTCGTTTTGGTCAGAAAGTACGATGTTGTTTTATGAAAAAAAAACACCATTGAGGATACAACGAGAAACCATCTCAATCACAAGTATCATTAAATATTAGGTCAAGGTAATGAAGAATAATAAAGCTAAAAATTCCAATGTAAAACGTTATTTAGAAAGTGAACTTTAATGAATATTGGAAACTGGTAAATAGTTCAAGCTACAATATGACTAGATATGTATATATAGATAGTTTTTTTTATTTATTGTTTAAAATAATAAAAACAAGAATTAATTATGTATCAACAACTTATTTTTTATTTATTAATATTTTTTCATTAGAAATGCAATCTTTATTTATTTTCATATCCAATCCATTTCAATTCATCTTAAGTATGAATTTTTAAAATGAAGTTATGCCTTAATAATTCCAGCACAAAATTTCATAATATGATATAGTTTTTTTACACATACTTTATTTTGTATAAATATCATACAACTAGTAATAGATTTAAAATATTTATTAATTTGATATCAAATATTAGTATTTAAATTTCGTACTAATGTAAATTAAACCAATAAATAAGTTGTACTAGAGATGTATATTTTCTAAGAAATAATATTGAGATTCGTGAAATCTACTTGTAGGTGAATGTTTTTAATGTACGTTTCCTTTTAGTCAGGTACAAACTATTCATTCGGACTTGTGAAATGCCACTGTGTCTACAAAAATTACTACATATTACCCTCGAATAGTTATTTTGAAAAGAAATTATTGTCGTTTCGTTTCATCCTAGTGATTAAATTATATGTATCTTTGTCTAAGTCTAAATTTACTATTTTTATACACACTTTATTTTTATTTTAGTTATAGATAAGTGTATATTTCTAAATATATATATATATATATATATATATATATATATATATATATATATATATATATATATATATATATATATATATACCATATGTATGTATGACACTTGAAATAACTTGTATGTCACTTTAAAAGGAATGAATTCAAAATAAACTAAATTAAAAATAAATTTGATGAAATATACATAATGAGAAAGTGTTTAAAAGTACTCGATTTTTTGATATTCTAGTTTATTTTTTATTTGATTCACTATTTTTTAAAAAGTCTAATAATATTTATTCGTTCTTTTTGAACAAAGTTATTTAATTTTCTGTAATTTATCATTATCATAAAATCATATATTGCCTAAATATTATACATACTGTAGTAACGTTAAGTCGTTTGTAGTTTATGCAGCAGAACGATCTGCTTGTTATATAATTTATTATACTAATCTTTATATACATACAAAAATATTATCTTCTATGTGCTATTGCCATCAGTTTAAAAAGTATTTCATTAAAGTGATTATGGTAATGTAGAGTAAAAAAATAATATAATATTTATTCACTCGGTGTAAAGTGTAGAAAAATATTTACATAAAAAATAAATCAGAAAATTTAAAATGTGTTAAATGAACAAAATCTTTACGTCTATGTGTATATATTTACTGAATATTCACCATTGTAATAACAAGTAAGTGGCTTTACTTTCATTTTATGACAGTTTTCACTAAATTTTTATTCAAATCTTTTTTGCTATTTTATATTACGATAATTTATTATAACAAAAATGTTTACTTTGATCTGTATTGACTTTTAAACATAACATTTTTTGGAATAATAATAATTTTTGTAATTTTATTATAACAAGATATATTTTACAAGTAAACCTATTAGTTTAGTTAATGTAGCACGGATGTGGCTCATGCGATGTGAACTGGTTACTGAAAATTGGTTCGAGAAGAAACATGGTTATATATATAATAAAAAAAAATATTTCTTTTAACACTATATATCTTATTTGTTTTCTTTTCACATATACACAATTAATCACTGTTGTTTCATTGCTTAATAAATATCAATGCTACTAATAATCAACAATGAATACTTTACAAAAGAACGTTAGAAAATTTTCCTTAACATTAAATCCATAACAAATTCTCACATTTTGCATATATTCACCAATGTGTCTATAATAAATTATTTTATATGTGTAAAAATATGTGCACATTTTCCGATGATTATAAATATTTTACAAAAAAAAACATGTTTATGTTAAGACATTCGTTTTATACATTACATATGCTTTACATTTCCTTTAAAAAAATGTCCGGTATTTTGCGGTTAATGTTAATCATTCAAAGAATGTGTATAACAAAAATATACATTGGCACTCATCTTAATCTATATTTGAGTAAGAATGCTCATTGTTCTAATTAACACATACACACACAGACACACACATATATATATATATATATATATATATATATATATATATATATATATATATTCGGGGTTTACTCCTTCTCGACAGTTATTTTTTACAAGATGATTGTCGGCCTTCATGCTCAACTGAATAATCTCAACGTTATATTTGAAAACTAGTCAATTTTTTTTAATAGTTTTAAATGATATATAAGAAATGTGTGATCACCTTGTGAATAAACAGTTTACAAATATATTGAAATATTTGTGAGTACAAATATATATGTACGTATATAATTTTAAAAATGTTCTGGCAAAATGCTACACTGATGACATTCTTACAACCATTTTAATGATTTTTTTATATCAGATTTTCTTACCAAATTGTTTTAATATTTTTGTGCTTCCAAGAAATAAAATTAAATTATTTACAGCCATATTTACTACATGTCAAATAATTTGGAAAATAAGTTTTTTTTTTTTTTAAATAAAAGTAATTATACAATACTATTCATGATTTTTCTATATTTAAATGAATTCAGTAGAATTTAAATATAATTTTATTGTTACTATTGGATTTTTGTTATTTTATTTGAATGTTTAATGATTGAGTAAAATGTCAATAAAAATCGTAGAAATATTTATAAAACTGAAATATATTCATTTCGTATTTCAATATTTAAAAATACAGCTTATCGAGTCATTGAACTTATCGAATAGTTTCTATGCAAAATCGCATATTTGCATGAAAGTATTTTTCATCAAACATGTGCATGCTGTGTAAACAAAACATATTGTGTCAGTATCATATTCAACTGATAATAACTAAGATGAGAACCCAAACAGACGCCGGCAGTGGTATTGTAGGTTGGTTGGCTGATAGTCTTGACTCATGTGGTTATAGTTTGCAATGCTGCTGTATTTCGCGTGGGTGATAATTTCTGCCTTTGAATATATTCAAAACATATTATGTTTGTTCATATATATGATTCAAAATTGTATATGCTGATGAGTAACTTTCGTAGATGAAACAGACAACTTACTCATTTCATCTCTGAGTAATGACACAAGTGTAATTTGTGTCTGGATTGTAATCAGATTAGTTTTTAGATGTTCATTAATTATCGCTGACGAAAAAATAATATGCTTATATTTACAAAAAGGTATAAGATAACGTTTATAATTTGTAATCTTTGATGTACCGTCATTAAATGAATAGATTTTTAATTGTACCAGTATCAGAAGTTAATCAATTTTTCTAATTCATTCTTGTTTTAAATAATCTTTGTTTTGTTAGTAATATTTATTTTTATATCTTATAATGATTTTTTTTCTATTTTTTGCTTAAATTTCTTTTTAGTTTTATTTATCTTTCTTTGTGTTTACTGATTGAAAATATATTTTTAATTCGGTTCCTAATTATATTTTCAACCAATGAAAATAAAATTTCTAAAGATAACAATAAAATAGTCTTAAGAATAAACTACCAAAAACTTATCAAATGTACTTTTTCATTTATAATTATACTTTGTTTATTGAATTCAATTTGTTAATAAGAAAATTAGTAGATTATCCACTATGCTACTTGTTTTATAATGATATAAAAAAATAAGCAAAACAGTATATAAAAAGATAAGTCACATTAATATAATACAAAAATAAATTATGCAAGTAGTAAATATTAGCACGTACGCCAGCAAAAACAGTCATCATTACACATAACAATTTTAAAAATATATTGCTGTACAACCTTACCTCGATACGCACGTCTAACAAAGACTAAACATGTCAATATAATGACACATAATTACCTGTCACGATTAATTTTCAAATAATATATTTTTAAAAGAGGAAGTATGAAAGCGAGTGAAGCCTTAGAATGGAAACAACATGCATTGAATATTAGCAAGAATGAAGGGTAACTTAGTGTTTGTAATGAACTCGTGCCCTTTAGGGTTTGATGATAAAAGTAGGACATTTAAAATATGTATGTAAGCTATTCATATTTATAATAACGTCACGGCGTGTGGCACCATTTCACATTGTACTTAAACTGTACACGAATTATAGATTGCGTCTCGAGGGGTAGAAAGTTCCGTGATTGCACGGGTTTTCCATTCTTCGGATAATGGACACACGACAAGGGATTGTAAACGCTGCGCACGTAAAAATCTATTACGAATGTGGCGGAATTTCAGGTAATAGCGGGAAAATACAATACTCAGTTTATATCATCTGTAATGTTTGTTTGTATTTACTTATATTTATAATCGATAAATAACAAATTATTTTTTTTCTCTGGGTCACATACTTTTCTATTTATATATGATTATTTTTTAAATTGATTAATCTATAACAAGTACTTTTCAGATAGATTCCTATTATAAATATTTAATAACAATTGTATAGCACAGTTATTTCTTTTTAGAATAAATGTATGTATGTACAAATTTAAATAATTATAAAATTGTAGATAAGTTTAAAGACATTCTTTTATCTTCAAATATATTTTATGTGTAATAATTTCTCATTATTTCCAATTAATTGACTAATTTGTATTATTTTTTTATTAGTTCACGATTGTGTAAATATACATAATTGAAAAAAATAAATATATTAGTTGATTTATTGAATATTTTATGAACAAACAAGTTACAATTGAATTTAAATACTTCCTCATTTTTACTGTGTATTTTACTGTTTATTATCACGAGATTATAGAATGTTGAGATGACCATTTATAGATAGTCTGTATTTTATTTGTCAATAAAATAAAACCGGTAATACAGTTTTCTTGTGCAATAGTTCTTAAAATCTGTATTTGGTAGTAACATTATCGAAAGCAGTATTGAAAATTAATAAGTACATACAATCTCAAATGCATATATTTCTTTTAAGCAAATTTAACAGCTTGTTTATTTATCGCCAATTGTAATAAAATAATGACTCATAACGATGAGTAATATGTCTTTTAGATATTAGTCGTTGGAGACACGCTTGAAAAAAGTATGATTTTTTCTAGATCAGAGTTTGTCATTAAGCGAATGCTGATATTTATATGTTAAACACTTCTCATATTGTATTAGATTTAAATAACGTAGTACAAATGTTCTGTGAGTGATTCATTTATATCAATGAATTATAATATTTTTTCATACTAAAACGTCGGAAAATGAAGTACAACTAGAAAATAAAATTGTTCGTCTTAATTAATCCGTTAATAACAAACATGTACACAATGCGTATATAACTTTTAATAAATACTAATTGTTCTATTATTAAGTAACTTAAGTTATAAAATGACATTGAAGATGAATTTAAAAATTGACAATATAACATTATATTGTGTAATCTCTATTGTTTTTATAATTGATCATTTTATATACAAATTATTTTTAATTAATTAAATTAAGGTTTATATTAATTGGTCTGATTTATGGTTAATGTCGCAGAATTTATTTTCAATTTTGAAAAAATAATACAAAATATATTTAATTTTATACACATATACATATGTATATTAGATAGTTTATTTCATCCTCATAAAATGTTGATTTGAATGCAACAAATCCTTGATGAATGTTTTTATTTTTCGTATGAATTTAATGTTCTCAATAATATAATTTTGTAAAATTTGAATAGATTGTAATCTGCGAGTATCAGATTGGTTGAATATAGAAGATGTGCAAATTAAATAATTAGTCAAGATTTTTTAGTTTTCTTTGAGTATTCACTCTACAAGGTTAAACTAATACTGAATTTCTTGAAGAAAACAGTGTAAATATTTTACTAACGATAACTCATCACAATGCAATATTCATTTTTTGATTTAGATTCTAACAAGGATATTATACAAAATTTTACTTAATGCAGAAAAACATGTATACACATACAAATATTTTAACTAAAGTTTGAACATTTATATTTATTACTTCATATTTTTAAAAACATTTATGATATTATTTGTAACATTTCGTCTAAGTTTCCTTATTCAAGCAATAATAATAATTTTCTTAACCAATTAGTATTTAAAATAAATAATCTAATTGTTTGTTTATTGTTCAATTGGTATGCATTAATACTTTTCGCAAATTTAAATATCTAGTTATTATTTAGAAATATTCGAAATATGCAAGTGTTATTTTAATCAAATTTTAATGAATTATGCAAAATTGAAAATACATGTTGAAATATTAGAAGGACATCATATTGATTATTCACGTCTATATGTTTTTAAAACCTAAAATCTGTCAATAAATAATTCCAAATTGTTGAAAACTGTTGTACGTATGTCTATCAGTTTTCAACGTATGTACGTTTTTATTAATGTTTATGCAAATTCGTTTCTCTGTGCCAGAAGGAAATATCTCCGTATATTTTTACAAGCAATCAATCTGTTTACATAGAAAATTAATACACGTACAATGAAATCTGATTATAGATATTTTATAACAAAAATTAATTACGTATTGTAACATGCAGTACTATTTGTATTTTAGAGATAAAAGAATGATTATTTTTTGTATTTATAAACATTATTCTTTCCAGTTACAGTTGTTATACAAAAATCGTTAATTTTTCATTTATTGCATTTATAATATCTAAATGTTTTTTTATCGATAGAGGTTATTTAATTGTATTTCAAATATTTTATTTATATTGTATTATTAATAAACATTCTATTCATAAATGACATAGTGTAATCAAAAAAAAAAATTAATTGTATATACAATCAAAGAAAACACATCAGTGATACTCATTTACTCTTATTTCTCTATTATTCGAGTTCGGATTTATTTTCATTCATCCTAAAATTAGTTTTTATTTCCATTCATAACTATTTTGAATCTCTTTTTTCCTACTTCATTCGTTAACAAATTGTCAATTTTCAAATAATAATTTGCAATGTATTAAGAGGAATACAGTATCATGTGTAATTTTCTGCTATGAATTCCTTTTCTTAGTTAAAGAAACAATAAACATTCTTTCTGATATGTCCGTTTTATATTTTTTTTGGCATTATTTCAATAATAAGAAACAATAAGACTGTAAGAGTAAACAGCATACATAATGAAACAACTTGCAATGATAACAATTTAATGGAATGAAAGGTGGTAGGATACTTTTGTGACTGATATATATATATATATATATATATATATATATATATATATATATATATATATATATATATATAAAACGTCTTATTTATTTAGATATCTTATATAATTTGTTGAAAAGGTTTTAAAGAAATCAGCATGTTTAATGAACCATAATATGGTTACAAAATGTCAATTTGCTATTAATAATAAATCATTGCAGTGCACAATTGTGCATAGTTTCTTTGTTCAAATAAAGAATATAATTAAAACTGTGTCAATACAAGAAGTCGATGTTTACGTTTGGAAAAAATACCGTGAAAAATGAACCTCCGTGCAGGAAATACACATATTGTTGAATACCTACATTTATAAAAAGTACATGTTTGTGCAGGTACAAGATAATAGAAACTGAACCGTTGTTACTTCATCATAAATTTTAATTTACTTTGTATGTTTGTTTCATTTACATTTTATTCTCGTTGCGCATATAATTAGTTTAAACATTGTCACTAGCTTCATAACCAGTTCTTTGTTTAGATTTCTATTAACTAGGAAAATTATATACTGGAAAAAAACAACTAATTACAATATTTTAACTGTCAATTACCGGTTAATGTTAAAGGGAAAAAAGAACTAACAAGAAATCGATTTATTCGTGCCACTAATTCTAAATAAGTAGTATTTGAACGGATATCCTAACAAGAATATTTCATATAACTTTCACAATTAAAACACATTTGACAATAGATTTGTAACTTTAATAGCAGAACTGATAAGTATTTTGTCATAAAACATTTTCAAATAGAATTTTGTAACAAATGTACATTTTTTTTGTAATATACCGGTGATTGATTTCCTGTGAACTTAATGTGCACTAGGAACTAATTCAATATTTATATTTTGATTAAAATAATATATAGATGTGTTTGAATTTCAAAAGTAATTAAACGAAAATGTCTGACTAAAGATCTATTTATATTTTTTTATCTTCTAGATTTTTATTGTAATTTATTACGATATGTCTTTGTTATTTGAATTAAATTTGATAAAATTAATACTTTTTATTAAAATGTTACAACGTATGTTTTATACTTAGAAACTTTAAATAAATAAAAACATTTTAATTTATTATTTTTTTAAAAAAATATTTTTTTATTAAATCAATTTAACAACTGGCAAAAAGTTTAAGAAACAAAATTGAAAAATAATTTAATTATAAAAATTATAGTATGAAAACTGTTTGGCCCATATTAGAAAAATGTCAGTATTTCAGCTGGTTTTAATCTTAAAATAACTAATGCTAAGAAAAAAAGGGCGAAAAAATATTTGAGTTATATAGACTAGTGGTTCTCAACCATTTACATTATTACATTAATTCTTTTTTTAGACTAATAGAAGTGAATTTCATTTGATTGTCTAAGAAAAGAATTGCATACTAAAATCGTATAATAAAACGAATCAAACCTCATTTAATTGAAATCAGATAAGACTTGTGTCATTGAATATTTATTATATCAAAATGGAATGAAAAAACAATAAATACTTTTTAAATTTTAATTAAAAAGTATAAGTAGTATTAAAATTCTTAATTAAAAATAGAAACATATTCAAAAACATGCACTTAATATTTATATATTTTTCGTATAGTTAAAATTATTTATTTTCTTAACGTTCATTTAATATTTTGTTCATTATATTGTAAATATATACATACAAACAATTATTTAATAAATAATTTACTAATAACTAGCCATATATATCTGTTCCTTTGAATACAACAACCGAGTTACCTACTTTCGAATTATTCATGGCTGAAAATATGTACATACATAAGTGATATTACAGGTTGTAAAGAATAACTAAAAACTTTTTAATAAAAAGAATGACGTGTTGAAAATGTAACATGAAAATATTGGAAAATATGTTTAAATGTTTTGTATATGTGACCCACATTAATGTTCTATTTATTTTTTAAATAACAAACACTTCTGTTTTACTTGATAGTTTCTTTTGTAATATTTTGTAAAGATATTTGTCATGTCGTCATAATGCTGAAGTGTTAAAAAAATTATAGTTCATTACAATTCACAACGTACAAGTTTCGTGTAAAAAAAACATACAGGTATAAATAGGCAATGATGTAAATTATGTATTCAACAATTCACCTGAGTACAGCATTTCAATACATGGCCTCATATTTAATGAGATAAGTAGTATTTTCGGACTTTGCAATTATTATTAAACCAAACTAGCATAATCATCTATTATTATTGTTTGTGAGATTTAACTTATAATTTTATTTATTTTTATAATGATAACCATTATTCATATATTTTATTACATAAGATAAATTCTTAGAAAACAGATAAGATAAACGTGCACAATTCTATTTCATTTGAATATTTTTATTTTATACGTTACTTGAAACTATTTATCTCTTTTTTTGATTCACTTTTAATAATTGTCATCGTTTTATTAATACTAAAAATTGTTTTTGAATTCTGCTATTAACACTTATGTAAAGTTTTTTTATATACAATAGAAAACTATCTACTTTTAAAAATAAATAATGTTTAATATTTTTTGAAAACAATGAAAATAAAAAAATAAAATATGTACATGTAGTAATTGATATTACTAAATAAATGAACTATCACCCTATTGAAAAAGATTTCAATAATTATTTATTGATCAGTTTCTTTGTTTATAAACTGATACAAAAAACATTGGATTGAAAGTTGTTATATGCATAAACAGGAGTCTTTTTCTGTTCATGGCTCAATGAAGGCATCTACTAGAATTTTTCACATTCAGCTTCCTTTCTTTTCTATTTAATACAGATTTTCTCATATCTTTATTCCATTTATCTATAGATTTTTTATTGACCTTTTATCTCTGTTTTTCCAATTAATATCTTTGTCATTTGTTGGTCTTTTTTTCTTGCTATATGATTAACTCATTTTTTTAAATACTCATAAAACTTTTTCATAAACTCATTTCTTTTTCTATCTCTAAATTCTTAATTTAACACGAATTTTTTCATGATTCTTTGTGTTTTCTAGAACATACAATATATACATATATATATATATATATATATATATATATATATATATATATATATAATTTTCATATTATGAATGAATAATTAGAAAAAAAGTTATGAATGGTACATTAAAATTTCATTAATATTCGGTTTAAAAATATACTACAATCATAAATGTAATAATGATACGATCGAAATGGAGATGGGTGGGTCATTTTGGATGTATAAGTGAAGGTCAGTGAGCAAAAATATCATTAAATGGACATCTAGGAAATTTAAAACAAGCAGAGGTGGGTTATAAACATATTGAAGCTATCAGAAAGATCTCTGATCAAAATTGGATAAAGACAAAGAAATAATATTCAATTCAAATTATATTTGATAGACAAATTTGATCTCTGAAAAAATCATGTTTGTATGTAGTAAATATTTATTGTGTGAATTTTGTTGTAATTATTAATATATTTTTAAATATCATATAATATGTACTTTATACTTGTTTCAATTTATTCAAGAATTTTTTTAAATAAATTTAAATTTTAAAAACTTCCGTTACTCAGAAACATCCAGAATTAGATGCCCTGTTAACGTCTTTATCATATTTGTAATACAATTTCTTCAAAGATAACTATATGTTTTATAAATATTATTTTCTTGTTATTTTTCTATATATATATTACAGTAGTTATTGTATGTTGATTTAGAACAAAATAAATAAATTGTGATAATTATATCTGCTGACTCTCACAAAAAAAATGATGAATCATTTATTGATAAAATTACGCATTTAACCTTTTTGTATATCATTACAAAAGTGCAATCGTTTTGTTTAGACGAAAAAATAAACATTTAATTAAAATGTACATTAGGTATGTATTTCGCATTCGAAAAATATTGTTTAATTGGCACTGACGTCATCAATTGAACTGATCGAATCTTATTAACTATATATTCGGAATGCACATCGGTTTCTATCTTTGTTTTTCTCTGAGTATCTATTTAAAGAATAAAGTCAACACGAAATAATTTTTAGGCAGACTGTCGTTTAAGAGCAAATATTATTACTACGCATCAATTTGTTTCTGAGGAGACTGATTCGACTACACATTCGAAAATAACTGTAGTTTAAAACGGCTGCGTTTGACCCAGAACCTGGCACAGATTTCTATGCATGGCTACACATATATACCTACTATACACATATCGTTTACGTCAAAATATCATCATAGAGGCATACAGGAATGTTATAAATGCATCATAAATATTTTTAAAAAATTTCACTAGTTTTATACATGTATAGATAAATGTATGTATATTTTAATAATTAATAGTGTAAAACGTTCAACTATTATATTTTTTGACCTTTATTTTAATTTATATTTTGAATAAAAATATATAAGTTTTTTTTATATATGTACAGCTGGTCAAAAAAATGTTGACCCATTCAAATTCAGAGAAATTAAAAAAAAAACATCTAAAAGTTAAATTTCACAGAGTTTGAATTAATTTAGAAAATCAAAAAATATCTCAATAAACTTTTATCATTAAGACTTCAAAAGGTGTCACATTTAAACTCAAAAATAATTGATAAATTATAAGCGAAAAGTAACATCATACGGAGGATTGTTTGATAAGTCCGTGTAAAAATAAAAACTGCTTCATTTTTTTGAATAAATCGTTTTTATTTTTCAACATAGTCTCCTTTTAGGCTTATACACTTCATCCAACGCTGCTCTAGTTTGTTGATCCCTTCCGAATAATAGGATTTGTCCAAGTCTGTAAAATAGTCATTCGTTCCTGTAATCACCTCCTCGTTCGAATAAAATCTTTTTCCCGCGAGCCATTTCTTCATATTAGGGAACAAATAATAGTCCGATGGAGCCAAGTCTGGAGAATAGGGGGGATGTGAAACGATTTGGAACCCTATTTCCATTAGTTTTGCGGCCACAACTGCTGAGGTGTGAGCTGGTGCGTTGTGATGAATGAGGACTTTTTTGTGGGCTAATCGGGGACTTTTTTCTTGCAACTCGGTTTTCAAACGATCCAATAACAATGAATAATATGCACCTGTAATGGTTTTACCCTTTTCCAAATAGTCGATAAAGATTATTCCTTGCGAATCCCAAAAGACAGTCGCCATAACCTTCCCGGCCGAAGGAATTGTCTTCGCCTTTTTCGGAGCCGATTCCCCCTTGATAACCCATTGTTTAGACTGCTCTTTGGTCTCAGGAGTGTAGTGATATATCCATGTTTCATCTACAGTGATGAAACGACGCTTAAAGTCCTGCGGATTTCGCTGAAACAGCTGCAAACCGTTCTTGCAACACTTCACACGACCTCGTTTTTGGTCGATCGTGAGCAATCGCGGCACCCACCTGGCGGATAGCTTTTTCATGTCCAAATGTTGGTGCAAAATATTATGTACCCGTTCACACGAGATGCCTACAGCACTAGTAATCTCACGCACTTTCACTCTTCTGTCATCCATCACCATATCATGGATTTTATCAATGATTTCTGGAGTGGTGACCTCAACAGGGCGTCCAGAACGTTCAGCGTCTCTTGTGCTCATATGGCCACTCCGAAAATTTTGAAACCACTTATAAACCGCACTAATCGAAGGTGCAGAGTCACCATAATGTTTATCAAGCTTCTGTTTAGTCTCCTGAGGCGTTTTGCCTTTAATGAAGTAGTGTTTAATCAACACGCGAAATTCTTTTTCGTCCATTATTTGACAATCACTCGATTTCCTTGATTCCAACGATTGTCAAACACAAAGGAATAGACCGATATGGCTGAAACTTGATGTGTGTTCTTCCAAGAGGTGCTACTAATTAAAAATAACCTCGATATGCACTAGTGGTGCCTTCTTTCGGAATTTACACGGGCTTATCAAACGACCCTCGTAATTTAATGAATGGAAATCAACACAAGAATATCGATTTACGAAATGATATTAAAGAAAAAAGTTATAAAATGATATTCATTGATTAAATTCAACATTTTATATCCAGTATATGTAAATTTTAAAAAATATATCATATGTAATATTTTTTAAAATCATAATTTGTACTATATGTATATAATACAAATTATAATAAATCAATAAGCTATATAAATCAATTAATTATTCTTCGAATATATAGATCGAAAAAAATTGGAAAAACTGTAAATCATTTCGAATTATTTAAATACATTCATGAATAATTAAAAATATACAATTCAAATATAATGAAACGAAAAATATCCTGCTAACCTAGTCATAGAGACAATGATAACTTTTTTTATTGTATTTAAAATACTACAAGTTCGTGTATTCAAATATGCAATGTGGAATATATTGAAAACGTGTAGATATACATATGTTTATTTTTTTAATTATTCATGTGTGTGTTCTGAAATTATTCAACGTGGGCAAGTGTAAATTATTGTCATAACTATTATTGTTCACAATAAAACATTCTGTTGTAGGTGTGAAGTAAGTAATAATGATCTGTCTTTCAGATATATCATGTTTTTATTACGGTAATCTATAATATTTTATTATTATTCCTGACTGAAAATTTGTTTCTTGTACCTGTATATTCTTTTAATGTACAGCGACACTTACATATATAGAGTTTTTCAATAAGTGCTTCAGAAGTTTAAATAGAAATAAAACAAAAAGTATTTAATCGATTAGTTATTTATTTTTTTAATTTTTAAGCATATTCTATGGCATTAATGATGGAATACAATTTCACTCATATGACCACTATGACTTTACTTGACATAGTGCATTCGTTTAGTCCAATTTTTAATCACTCTTTCACATAATTGTGGTCCAATTTCATGAATTACACTTTCAATGTTTATTTTTGGTGTTTCTAGTTGTTTAAAATAAACCAATGATTTTAGATAACCCCACAGAAAATAATCCAATGGATTTAGATCACATGATCTTGGTGGCCAATTGATGGGTCCATTTCGTGAAATAATGGATTCATTAAATTATTATTTTAATAAGTCTATTGACATTTTTACAATTTCTAAGCATTGTTGAAGTGTTAAACGTTTCATGATAATTTGCCAAACTAAGTTGAAATTTCAACAGGAGCTAAAAAATAAATTCAAACATGACTGCCACCAGCATAGTTCTGATATTCTTATTGGAAACCTCTATATTTTTATTTAAATTACATATATTTTTTACTTGCTTCGACCAATGTCATTTGTCCAATTATTACTCGATTTCGATATTTATGCCACTTAGTAACTTGATAAACTGCATATTTGTTAAGAAATTTAGAATCTTTATATATGATGATATAAAAGGTTTTTTTAAAAATAACATTAATCCAGATACATTTTATCAAAAAGTTAATTACTGTTATTACTAAAAATTGTACACAAATACTTATGATTAATTTATCATCATTAGCCTCCCTTTAATCACTTCTGGATGAAGATCTCTTTCAAAATTTTCTATTTCAACCGATCTAATACCTTTTTCTTCCAGTTCATTTTGACGAATTTCCTTACATCTCTGCCTCATTTGTCAATGGTTATATTCTTGGACGTTCTTATATATATAAGTTTTCAATTAATACTTCTCTGGATCATCGGAGGTCCTCTCTTCTTATTTTATGATCGATTCATTTTTATTCCAAATTCTTCATTTTTATCATACTATTCGAAACTTTTTTCTCTAATCTATTTATTTCTCTTATCTTTTTGTGATATTTTTAACATATATTTTTATTTTCTCTCTCTCTCTCTCTCTCTAAATATATACATATATAATATTAATGACAGAAATGAATAATAATGATGATATTGAACCAGAATTGTATTTTAAATTCGTTAAATTTAAATAGTAAAATTAAAATATTATCGAATATATTTGTATAAGAATGAAACTGTTTTAAATACAAAAAGCATCATTTAAAATAAATTATTGAAAAATGAAATAAATATTTTACTAACTGATGTTTCTTATGGTAATCCATTCATTTAATTTTGTAATATCATTAGACGATTGGATTATATAACATTATATCTATTTATAAATCTATTTTTACCCCGAAGGTCAATTATTAAGTTACTGATTGGTAACTGCAATTTCATTAATATCAAATGCAAATTTCTAGATTTGTTTTTCATCGAATGAACTTGTCAATACTTATTTTAATGCAAGTTTGTTCAGTGTTTTAAGAAGTGGTCAGACATATGACATTTTCGCTACACCAACTTAATACTTAAGTTATTTAATTAGAGTGATTATTGAAGTAGTTTATATATAAAACTACTTTAAGTAAAATGCTTAATAGATACAAAAGTTTCATAAAAAATGGTTAAATGAATTAAGAAATGACATCAAATTATCATTTTATTTAAGTATGTTACTTGTATATTTTAATTACTCGTATAATAGTAGCTCAATTAATATATTTTCATATACATCTGAGTTTAAAAATATTTTTTTAAATAAAACGTTTGGTTAATAATATTCAAAGAAGTTTCAATTGAATTAACTTCTTTTCATTCATTCGTTTTAAGAGTGTTATAATTAACACATGTCGCCAAATGTTAGTCATTTATTAATAATGCGTCCAAATCAAATCTTGAGTTGCGGTTTCGAATAATTCTAATAAAAACCATTCTTACTGACGTAAATCGAATTCAGTCAGTTCTTCATTGTCATAATATATAAAATAGTTTTTCGTACTTTGTAACATAGATATATGTTCGCATGTATGCACATATGTTTTGTTGTTCTCTGATTCGTATGACAAATAATGAACTTATGCGGAATTCATATTTAATTAAGTATGCTGTAGGTAGGCAAAAAATTATAATGAGTAAACTGTTTATAATTTTTGACCTATGTCTTGTATTTCAATATTTCCTAGAATAACACACATATGCTTTGTTCTTAAATAGTGACTACACTGTATTTTCTTTGTGTGTATGTATACATATATATATATATATATATATATATATATATATATATATATATATATATATATATATATATATATATATATATATATGGTGATATTTGTATATTTGATAAGCATGATAAATTTATTTATTGTTTAATTTAATTAATTAAATTAAATTTTTCAATTTAGTTTTTCTTACTTTTTTACCATACTTATCAAACGACCCTCGTATATGTATATATAGGGCCATCCAAATGTGACGCCTAGATTTGTGTTTTATTAAAAAGAAACAAAATAAACTATACACATGTTTCATTATACATTACTATACATATATTTCTTTTTAATAAAACATGTCTAGGTGTCATATTTGGATGACCATATATATATATATATAATTTTTTTAAAAAAGTGGATGTTGAGCTAAATGTATATTTTGTAATGGGTAGTACAAGTTATAGAATAGAACAGTTGGTAGGAGAGAGTTTAAGAATTAAACTTGGATTTGTGATTTTAATTTGTATTTTTAAAGTATTTATGAGGTAATTGGGAAAGTGCTTAGTTAATAATTGATTTATATATTAACATCTAAATCGAGATATTATGAAAAATAAGTTGGTGAAAGTTCGAATATTTATTGAGGTATTTGTTCTTGAATGTTCTTCATTATACTGTTTTTTAATCACTGCCATCCTCAAAAAAGACTTAGAATCATATTAAAAAAGGAGTATCTTTAAGTAAGGATTCTTCTAAAAAATGCACTTTTAATTTTAAGCAAGTGTGATGTTTATGTTGTTGTTGGTAGTAGAGTGTGTACATACATACATACATACATACATATATATATATATATATATATATATATATATATATATATATATATATATATATATATATATATATATACATAAAAGGGTCGTTTGATAAGTATGGTAAATTTATTTATTGTTTAATTTTATTAATTAATTAATTAAATTAAATTTTTCAATTTAGTTTTTCTTACTTTATGACCATACTTATCAAACGATCTCTTATATATATATATATATATATATATATATATATATATATATATATATATATATATATATATATATATATATATATCTATATATATATATATATATATATATATATATATATATATATGAGAGAGAGAGAGAGAGAGAGAGAGAGATAGGGTCATCTAAATGTGACGTCTAGATTTATGTTTCATTAAAAAGGAACAAAATAAACTATACATATGTTTCTTTATACACCACCCTATACATATGTTTCTTTTTAACCCATTTGCATCACAGGTCTAAAGTCCCTACAAGCGTGATACAGCCGAGACAGCCGGCCGGTGATAAGCGACAGTCGTCGTGCGCGGACTATTCCGCGCTTGGTGATATCGGACAGTCATCGTTCGCGGAATATTCCGCTCGCGGATGCAAATGGGTTAATAAAACACAAATCTAGGCATCACATTTGGATGATCCTATATAACACATATTAATTCGGAATCCATTCTTTTCATGATCTTCCTCAGTTATCTTATTTTTCATCGAGCTCTTTACCCTCGAATTGTTCTTAAGAAAATCATTTGCTCTCATTAAGTGTTCTATAAATTTAGTTTTTCTTTTTTATATATGTTTTAAAAGACCTTTTTTTATTCTACTTTCTTTTATATCTAAGTATTACCTTTTTTATTTGTCCAACATGTTCTTCTTAATCTTATTCATATCCATATTTACAATGCCACATATAAATTTCATAATAATATGTATGATTAGAAAAAAGTTATGAACGGTATATTAAAATTTCACTAATTTTCAGTTTAAAAATATACTATAATGGAGATAGGTAGGACATTTCTTTTTGCTTGCCCAGAATTTAACTTTCGTCTCCAAACAAAGGTTTTTATAAATGATTTACTCGTATCTAGACTAAAGCGATTGTCGATCAATTGGTATTTTTTGTTCTGGAAAACTTGTTGTATTAAACTTATTCTTTATTTAATCATTCTCAAGTTTCTAACATCATTAGTGATTATGCTTCCCAGGTAACCAATATCTTCAACTTGTTCAATTTCAATAACTCTGATTTGTATTTTACTCCTGATTCTTCTTTCATCTTAAATATTAACGTTGTTGAATATTCTTCGTTATTATATTTGATTAAGTACTTTAATTTGTTTGTAGATGATAAAAAACATTTATCATCCGTCTGTTATCAGTAGTCTATAAATGTAAATATTAATTTTATGTTACTACACATCGCAGTGTCTGTTCAGATCATTTTTTTCCAACTTGACTAGTACCAATAATAATCCACTGTAGTATTATTTTCACATGAACGAGCATCATTTTGTGTTGGATCCATTGTCGCGAATAAAAGAGGGGGATATGTTTGACGCAGACAACGAGCATGTACACTGTATATTCCATAGTAGAGCTGAACCTGCTTTAGTGTGGACAAGATTTCGTTCAGTACAAAAGTATTTGTGGTAGTTTGTATACATTTCTTATACGTATTTGATATCTGTTGTTTGTGAACATACAAACACAATACGTTGACGAACTTTGAAGGTCGTACCATACTAATAGATAAAGATTTCGAACATTTGTGATTAAATAATTTAACTTTTTTTTAAGAAAGAAACTTAAAAAACTTTTTGTGTATTATTAAAAAAAACTTGCGTCTGGGTGCATCGTTCGGTTTTTTTTGTGAATGCAAACCAGTGTTTTGATATAAACAAGTTTTGTTATATGAAATTTTGGTTCAGTTTGTATATATTAAATTGGATTTATTTATTTGGTAAGAATTACATTGTATTTCATATTTTATAATAAAACTTTCATTTGTACATCTCTGTAAAACATTTCAATTAATGTTTAATTAACTGAAAAAAGTACAAAGTTTTAAAATTATGATGAAATTAAATAAAAATATGTAAAATATTTTTTCAAACAAGTTAACGATTTTAGATACTTTAGTATTAACTTATATTGCATATATTTTAGTTGAGATGTTATTTTTATGAAAGGAATCCATAGATATTTTTTATCTAAAAAAGTTTTTAAATTGTAAACAGGGAATACCAAAATTATAAATTGTTTCAAATATGAATTCAAGTTTGATAACATATGCAAATTGGATAAGGTTGTTTAAATTGAATAAAAATTTTAATTTTTGTATATTTATTAAATTTGTAGATTGATATGAAGTATTTTTTTATTATTAATAAATTAATATTATTTTTACTAATTTATAACTCTTATTTGAGTACATTGAAAATTGTTCATATATTTGATAAATATTTGGGCTTTTTTTTAAAAAAAATATATTTTTTTAGTAACTTCTAAATCATTTAAGAAACTGTTGAAGTTCATAATATATTATTTTGTGTAAACATCCCATTTTTAAATTATTATAAAAATGATTTTATGATTGACATTATTCATAGAGAAAAACGTCAAAACGGTTTCTCAAAATTATAGAAAGTTGATTTACTTAGAAACAGTTTATGAATCATTGTAATTACAGTGAACACGCTTTTTAAATTAATGTTATATAAGAATTGTGCGGAATGTAAGATTTACATGAATACAAATTGTTTGAATATTTGATTAATATCATGTGTAAATATGTAAATTATGGAAGTATTAATTTTCTTATTTAAGTAGGAATTAATTAATTCGTTGAATTTAACTTCCTGTATGACTGAGTACATTTATGTATATGTATATATAAAATATATAATTATTGATAGAAAAGAGACATGAAGAACAAATATGTAAAAATCTAATTTCATCAAAATGTCATTTTGAACTAATTTTTAGAATATATTTATACTATTTTAAAGTTACTCATTTATAATTTATTATAATTTTTATGACCTTTTACTAAAAAATCATTTTACTCTTACTAATTCGATCAATAGACCTTGATCACTATATATATTTTTTACTAGAGTTTCTAATTAGTCCTTGTAGTGTTTTTATAACTGTAGTATAGTTTCTTAGAAATCAGGTTGTACCTTATTTTAATGTGCAGATTTGTTTACGTGCATATCATGATGTCATGAAAAAAAGATTCAAAGAAATAAAGAACTATCCATAGTTCAACGACTGTATCGGAAGGTTACTGAGTCGTGAATTAAAATCATAGTGTATTGTTTCATTACACAGTTATATCTAGCTATTTTTTTGAAAAATGTACAAAGTATAGTTTAAAATCAGTAAAAAAAATATTTAAATAGGATGTAATTTGGTTTGTTTATATACATCCTTATAGAATTTGTGATGGATCAGCATTATAATGTGTTGGAAAATATTTTAATGAATTGTATTATCTACAATTTATTTTAAAAGTTAAAAATTTGAAATGTTTATGATAAGCGATCTTTTATCATTCCCAATAGATAAAAATTACTAAGACATATTTTTTATATCAATTTTAGTATGTTGATAAAAACGTTAAGTTAAAATTGTACTGTAAATTTATTGATAATCATTTCGCTAGAAAATTAATCAACAAACTTAAATATTAATATACTTGATAAATTTTTGAATGTTAATTATATTTTTAGAAATATCTTTTTAAAACTAGAAAAAATGATCTAAAAGAAGAAAATAAATAACTATTTTTCTACGGAAGAGAAGTATTTTTGATATAAATTAGTTGATATAAATTTAATAACTTTTTTTAAAAAAATTGTCTATAAACATAATACTGTAAGTTTATAGGGTGCTAATAAATAAAATCAATTGACGACACAAGCATTGATTGTTATTTCATATACAGTTTATTTATTGAATAAGTAAAATAAACATAAATCATACAATATTATTATTATATTGGGTAAATACATATCAATAAAGTGAATACTTAGTTGTAACTTCAAGGTTTTGTGTTTGAAGACCTCGAGTATGTTTTGCAAATTTTTTAGTTAAAATAGGTTTGTCTAGATTGATTAGTATGATGAATAATAACTTTAAATTCAGGTCTATGAACTCGGTTGCCTTTTCAAGAAAATTATGTTAATATATCTGAGTACATAATAATTAGCATAATATGTTTTAGTTAATGAGCGAGTAAAAAAATGAAGTATTATAAAATATAACGTTTAAGTAGCTTCTTACTGATAATAAAATAGGTCATTTAGTGAAATAAAAAGTTCATTAAAATCAGTTAATTGCTGTTTTCTATATCTAATATGGAAATGATTGAAATATTTCAGACACGAGTAGTTGAAAGAGTATTTAATTTTTATGACAATAATACTTATGTTGACTTTATAGAAAAATTATTTGAATTACGAGTTGTATAAAGTATGGTTTTGTTTTATTATCAAAATAGTTATTTAGAATATTTTTTAATTATGAATCGATTTAAAGAAAGGGAATTATTTAAAATGTTTTCAATATAATTTGTGTGTTTATCAAATTAATTAATTACTCACATTCTGCTCTTTTAATTTATAATAGATTTATTTATAATTCACATATATAGAACTGTATATACACAGAGTCAATTAAAAAAAATAGCATAAAACAGACTCAAATGACTAGACCTTTGCCTGACTGATAACATTTATTTTTTTTGCTTCCTGTTCTCTGAAGAGGTTATTTGTGAAGGAAAGTTTTTTGATTGCATTCAATGTACGTATAAAAATTTCAAACCCGCGTATTGAAATAACTATTGACGAGTACAGAGCTCGTTTGTAATTGAAATAAAGTATTGTACATCGCGTCAACATTCATAAATTCCACATGTGGGTAGAAAAAAATGCGGGTTATAAGGTTATACTATTGTAAATTGTTGTGCTGTAATTTTTATATTATTATAACTGAATTATGTTATTTATGCATGTATTAAAAATAGACATTGCATCTATGGACGTCAGTTTAAACTTTGTTGTACATGTAGTTGTACATTTAATTCAGCTGAAGATTGCTTTCAATTTGTATGATAATAAAAGTTTAGTGGCGTTTAAAGAAAATGATTTAGATAATGTTTTGAAGAAATATTAGTTTGAGTAGTTTGTGAAGCGTTGTTTCGTATGGCTCGAGTATATATTTTGAGATATAAAACTATTTTTAATTATATTAGTTAAGAAAAATATTTTGTTGGACAAGATATTAATGTAATTTTGAATATATTTAATATATGTTAAAAGAGGTGATATTTGTATATATTTTGAATTTAATGTGTGTGTATTGGGGTGTTCACACTAGTCAACATTCATACAGTATTCACGCCCTTTATCGCCAACCACCTAAAAAAAATAGTTTTCGGGTAAGAGCGTGTGAGACGAGTGGTAATGGGCGTGAATACTGTATGAATGTTGACTAGTGTGAATACCTCCTATGTGTATAATAAGAATAAATATGCAGTAACTATAAGTGAAGTAATGAATAATAATAATACACTGTCTGCTTTGGCACAGATTTGAATATTCAAACAATATTTAATTACATTTTATCCCTCTTAATTTGATTTTTAAAAATTTTAACTGGTTATGTTTTTAAAATATTGTAATGAAGGATAGTACTTCTAGCCCAAGTACCTCTATGGAAGATTAAACATCCACAAACTTGTTTTTTTGATATTTTTCAATTTATTTTTTAGTGCATGATCAACTTTTCTATAAAAAGGAGATATAATTCATTGATTTAAATCTTTCTAGACTGGATTAATTATAATCCTGCTTAGGAAGATCTTTTAGACTTGAAAGTTGAAATTCACATGATTAGTGAGTTTTAAACACATTGATTTTTGTATAAAATATTACTCGACCCACAACGATATTCGTTGAAAATATACAAATATTGTATGATTTAGTGAGTTTTTATTGGATTTACTTAATATCTAACCATTTTTCATTAGTAATTTATATATATATATATATATATATATATATATATATATATATATATATATATATATATATTAGATATTCTCTGACCTAGGAAGTATATTGCAATTAAGACTTTTATTTTAACATTAAGATAATTTTTATAGTTATTGTTATTTATAATCTATTGTGTAAATACTAATAAAAAGTACAAATATTTTCTCTGGTAATATAATAACATTCATGTCTAATATCAGTTTTTCATATATTTTAAATTAGTTATCAGACCTTTTCATTTCCTAGTTCAAAATTTATGATCGACTAATTTATGGTGCATGAAAAAGTAAATAAGTGATTATGTTTCAAGCACGTGGAAAATAGATTTTAAACATTTTTAGTAAACGTTGCAAATTTTATTATATTTGCACTACATAAAATAATAAATATATATTTCATATAAAATTATTTTTGTTTCTGATATTTTATATTTCTTCTGATGTAATTAATTTCGTAAATTGAAATTCTATTAAAATTTCTGTTATTTTTATGACAAAGATTGTATGCATAAACAGAATATTACGACGAGTTTTAATATATCAAAGAAAAAGTACATGTGCAAAATGTAAGAGAAAATATATAGGGGGAAAATTACTTCCTTGTGTAGCATGAAACGCCAGATGATCGAGATGTATGTAAAGAGAGGAATATAGAGAGGGGAGTGCTTTATTTAGATGTTCATTGAGGGTAACTAATGGTGTATATATACATATATATATATATATATATATATATATAGTGTTAATAAAATTGAAAAAGTTCATTAGTTTACAGAATTATGAATTGATAACATTTGAGTTTTAAATTTATTATCGGAAATGAAAGTAAATTCGCGACAACATAAATCATTATACCTGAGAGAGCATTCAATTATATCAGTTGATAACCTCATTTGAAACTTCATTTGAAATAATCGAGACATAAGAAAAAAAAATATAATTCTGCATGGTTGCTCAAGCGTTATTTACTGTTACTTCCTTAGTAGTTAAAAAATAGTCTACCTAGAATTAAGTCACTTACTCATAATGATGAACATTTGTGACTTATTCAAAATTGCTTATTATTCATCTTTATTTTCAGAGCTATTGTTTCAATTTTGTTTAAACAGAACGAATTAAAATAATATTATAATTAGATTACTCGAGGGTCTACTTAAAAATTTGTTTATATAAACATTCGAGAGAAGTAATCGAGTTTGTATAAAAGAAATCAACATTATTTAAATAGATGTTTTAAACATTCTGTTGTTGATTTTGTAAATAAAATAAACAAGAAATTAACATATGTACATTATATATAAATAAAAACCCAAGAGACACCTACACGTACGTCAATCAGATATCAGTGGTCGAGGATATGAGTAATGTAACATCCTTTCCATAATTTTACTTTATATATATTAACATACACAATGACATTTTTCTAGAATTGGCTTTTGTTTTAATGACATAAATCTATTTCACGAATGAGTTGTTCTAATTTGATTCCGATAGACTTTTACCATGAATTAATTTGTACTCGGTAAAGTATGACTAATGAATTCAAAGGAAGTCTATGTAAGCTTCTTCAGTTCGTGAATACATGTGTATATCTAAGTATCTCATTTTGAAAATATCATCTTAAGTTTTTTTTATCAAATATTTTATATATATATATATATATATATATATATATATACCGACTGGGTAGTACAGTGGTTAGCATCACCGCGTGTCATGCGGGAGATTGCGTTCGATTCCCAGTCGGAGAGTCCCTCGTTTTCAAGTCGAGGGTTGAGCATGAAGGCCGACAACCTCATCTTGTAAAAAAATAACTTGCGAAAGGAGTTTCTTCACCAATATGGTGAATATGACAAATACCAATGAATGTTATTCATTGTGGCTTTCGTATATATATATATATATATATATATATATATATATATAATCAGCTTTAACTATTTTCTATGCGTTGCTGGATGAGGGTTTAAATTTCCTACTTTAACCAATTATTGAATCGGCCGAAATGGAAAGTTTCGGGACTGAAAGAGAAAAGATATTGGCTTTTAGTGATAGCACTTGATCTCTTCTTTACGATAGTACATCATTTAACATTAAAACGTGTCGTGTAGTGTGTATCCACCCTATTTATTTGAGAGAGACAAAATGCTGAGATTTATTGCAGCCATTTCGAAAAAAATGTACCAAACATTCTTTCTGTTGCGAATATTGTATTTTTTTGCAAAGAATGCGTTTTAAGTAATCAATAAAATTATAAAAATCAAATTAAATACTTATTTTTTAATCAAATGACAGTTACTTTTAAGATATAACGTATATATTTGATTGATATTTAAAAAAAATATGAGTAATCAAATTTTTCTGTATTAGATTGCTTATATGTTATCTTTATTTACAAAAGTATATGTTAACATATATAATATATATATATACATTAGTAGGCCCTAGCTTATTTTCAGATATTCAGTATTATTTAATTTTTTACATACATATCAAAAATCATTTAATTCTTGAGACAGAGCCGGCCATTGGTGAAAGTTACTCGAGCAACTACCCGGCTTATATAGTGTTAATTTAATATTCACATACCTAAAAGGTGTTTAATGAAAAACTATATTATACTTTTAATGTGTTAATCAGGTAGTTTTTTTTTATATTCAGTTCATTATATGTTGTAAATTGTATATATTTGATATTTGTTTCGACATCTTTTTAAAGTATTTTTTTATTCTCATTATATGTCATTGATTTCACCTGTTAATTAATATTACTGTTACTCATTTTTTATTTTTTCGTCTGGTCGATAATTTGATATATTGTAATAAAATATATATTTTTTTATAATAAATAAATTTTTTGGACAAAGGTTAGTATCTGTTTATATTGTTTTCTTATCGAGTAAGTTGATTTAAGGGGTTATACGCAATTAGAAATTTCAAAAAATCGATTTTTTTTTGCATTTTCGGAATGCACATATATTTGAGTATATTCTCTGAAAATCTGAAGTAAATCCCATAAATATTTTCGGACATACACCTGAATTTGTAAAAAAATTTTAACTGTGTGTAAACTACTTCCGAAACTTCAAACGCGTTTATCTCAAAACGGTGTTTTCATAGTCGGTGATCTCGATATCTCAGAAATGGCTGAACCGATCGGTCTCAAATTTTCACACAATCTTCTCAAATATATTTCTCAGGTATTGAACGAAGGAATAAGGTTTACAAAAATTATTACTATTTTTTTAAACAATTTGGAGCGAAAATTTTAGTAAAAAACGAAAAATTTTTTTCAAGTAGACGCCATTTTGTCAAAAATGAAAATTTTTATTATTCCTTCGTTCAATACCTGCATTAATCTATCCTTTAAAAGAATTGACCATAATTTTTGATTTCAAATAATCCAAACCGCCGATATGGAGATAACCGCCAAGCGCCTTTTTTTGGAGGTCGTTCGGGACATCGCCTGCAGGAGCGGTGCACTTCAATATTTTTTTATGATCGACATGTTATTTTATTCTTGAAAGTAGGATCTATTCAAAAAACCATAATTTGTAATTGCAAAATAAATACTGTTTCTAAAAAAATTCCTAAAAAAACGTCGTTTTTGCGCCTCGCAACTGCGTATAACCCGTTAAGTGGTAAAAGTCATACTAACTATCAAAAGTGGTTTTTTAATTTGGAATTTAACCATAAATACAAAAATAAAATTAAATTTATTAGTAATTTATTTACATTTATTAGTAACATTTATTTATTTTTATTAGTAATTAGTCTATGTGAAGAAATTATATACATATTTTGATCATATTCAACGAATTATATTTATATAAAAATATTAAAATTAATTGTTCAATTTGATTTCATTTAAAAAAAAATATTGAAATAAGTTATGAATTGAAAATAGTACATGTTTATAAAACTGTTCAGATGTCAAGAACTATTGAAAAAGAATTGTTTTAGTTTGATTCAAAGTTTTTGTTAAAAGCAAAAATAAGTTTTACGATTCTTTTCTGAATATTTACATACTTTTACTATTATGTTAGTTTTATTTTATTTTTTATTCATACGAAATAAATATTGTGTTAACATGACATATACGTATGTGAATATACACTCAGTTATTGTTCAATATAAACTAAAAAATTGACACAGTTCTCATATTACAAATAGTTTGCTGAAAAATGCAATGCTAGTTCTCAGATATAGTTCATAAAAACAGCAGTATAATAGTATTGTTATTATAACCATTTTAAAAAGTTAACTATTTTTTCTTTTATTGGAAGTTATTAATTTAACATATGTAACAAATTATATAATTTCTTATATATTATTTGTGTTTATATGGTATTTTTTCTATTTAAAATCTTTTTTTAGAATTTGACATTTCTTCTGTATGTTAATTATTAGATAAAGTGAAAAATAATGAAATTGGTACAAGCTTATTGAAGGAATTTGTATAATTATGTTAATTATATTAGTTATACAATTTATATATATATATATATATATATATATATATATATAAATTGTGGAATATAATATATACTCTTGCCATTTTAAAAAAATAAACATTAAATGAATTCCATACCTATGTTATAATGAACAGTTTTTCTATATGAAATGATTTCATCGTTTAACCTTCAAGCAATGTATCATTTCGAATAATTAATTATAACCTTTTTTGTGCACTGAAACATATACAAAATATATTCAACGATTTATATCTTTTGTTACAGGTGTAGTGTTTTTTTAAAAGCGTGAAGACGTGATCGATCAGAAAATCAAGCTTCGAAGAAAATGCATCCGGCTGAATTTAAATATGGAGTGTGAATATTATTGTAACGTTTGTGAATTATAATAAACATTTAATTAGTGGTTATAGTTTTATTAAGTGAATGTAACGAGTTATTTATAATATACACACAATGTCCCCACCGAGTGAAAGTGTCCTATTAGTGTTTAGATTCTTTTTATTGTTTAGTTGTGGAATATCAGTATGTACAGGCTATTTAAGTGGACCGAATGTTTGCATGAGACAAGAAACGTAAGTATTTTTTTTATTAGAATTTTATTATAATTAGTTTTTGATTGTGCTATTTGTTTTTATTAGACATAATTATATAAAATAACATACTGATTCGTAGAAAAACTAATTTCGTTTTTTACATAAATATTTACTGTACTTGAAAATTTTGTAATAGATGATATTTAATTATTTTAAATTATTTCTGTAGAATATGCTACAGTTCGAAGAAATTGAGTTTTTTCTACTGGTTTTATTTGAGATATATTATCAATATTTATATAAACAATATTTTTTTTGTATTTAAAATACTTTTTATTTAAAAAAAACACAAGTTAAATAATAACAGAAAAAACTTTTCAATTGTAGTAGTATTACTTTTCTGTGCATTAAAAACGTTGTCCCTGAAAGTTTTTTCAGTAAAATAATATTAATGTTATTTACTTTCTGTCATTGATCGACGAAATATGGGAATTTCCTAAAAAGTGATGGAATGCGAATGCGCTATGACCGAAATATTTGCTATAAAATTTTAAGGAAATTTAGACTAATACGTTTTCAACATATTTGATTTTTTCATATTGATTTTTAAAAAATGAAAATTTACAAGAAATTCTATAAAACCTTAATGCAGTATAAGTAGAAAAGTGATGAGATTATCTGTAAAAGTTGACTTTTAACAATTTTTTTAAAAAAATATATTAGTTTGTAAAGCAATCGTTAAAGGAAATATTTTTATGAAGTAATTAAAACAGGAATTATTGTAATAAATTATCAGTTTATATTTGTGAAATAAAATGACAGAATGTGTAAAAAATGTATATATAAACAAGCTATATCACTTGATACATATATATTTAGTGGTTTTGTATATCGATTTAATATTTTTTTTTATAAATTCTTATATGATTTGTTAATAAAATAATATCGTATTTTAAATTTCTATTAATAGGATGTTCTGAGTTATTATTATTTATGTAATTAATTAATAAGAATTTATGTTATTTAATTCCCACGTTAGGGATTGGACATGAGAGGCTGACAACCTCATTTTGTAAAAACCATAACTGTTAAGCAATGACATTGTCAGACAGACAATATTTTTTATAATGTGTTAATGATTTTATTCAGTGCATTTATTTCCAATTTTTTATTTCTAGATTTCTAAATAAAAAATCAACATATACTAAAAACTTAAATGTTGACTTTGATTTGCAATATTTTTTAATTAAAAATACTTTTTTATCACTTATTACTTATAATAATTATTTTAATAAAGAAAAACTAGATTTTAATAAAAATTATACAGAATTAAATTTGAAGATTATTCAGAGAGACTTCACAAAATTAGATAGTATTAGCATTCGTTACAATTTTAATTATAATACGAAGCTATCGGATAAAAATGACTGTGATATTTTATAGAGATATATCCATATTTTTCTGAACTTTAATATAAAAGAATTTCACTTTAATGTATATTTAACTGTATATGATGTTTTAATAAACACAAAACAATGTTCAGAAATATTTCGTCAATACGGAAAAAATCGGTTGAATTGTTTGCGGAGAAAGAATTTCTATTTATTACTGATAAAATATGTGTTAGTGATTTTTAAATAATTACTTTTACTCTGTTTTATAAAACTGTATTTTTGGTTGATATTTTAAATATCCATAGTAATTTATGTATAAAATAAAAAAAATATGTAAAAATATCTTGATTAGTACAATTCGGAAACTATTATTTATATATCGTATTTTAAAAAAAGAACCATCATATTTCAGTAGCATGTTCTAAAAATAATTTTAAATACAATTTTAACGAGAAAACCTGAAAAAACGAATTGAAATTTATTGTAAAAAAAACCAGTATAAATTCCAAGAATAAAATTCATAGTCGAATAACAAAATAAATGAGTTATTTATTGTATGAAACTACTAATATTAAACGTATTTAAATTTTTAAATACAAAAAATGGTAATGAATTCATTAATTAAATTTATTATGGAACTTGTTAAAAAGCATGTAAGTTTTATGTCGACAATGAAATTACCACATGGTTTTATTGCGATTGAAATCTAAATAATAACAACTGTTGTGACGCTTAACAGATGAGCGTATAATTTTTTTAATATTCTATGTTTTTGTAGTCTAATGCCAAGTTCGCAAGACATAACATATTTATCATTGACGTGTTTCACATTTCAAGGAGTGAAACGTTTGACTGTTATAGCTGAATGTCAAATAAAATTCTATCGAGTTTTATAACATCGAACTTGATTTTTGAAAAAAAAATATTTGAAAAATTGTGTACAATTTTTTTTCTTTTTTTAAAAAAATATTTTTGTATCGAAATTATTTTACTAGGAAGGAAATACGTTTTTTTTGTATATCTTTTACAAGACAATAAAACAATTATTGTATATTTCCATGTATGACTAAATAATAAATATTTTTTATTTTAATGTATACAGATGCGGTTTTTTATAAAAAGTTCGCATTGTATTTTTCCAATTCATCGTCAGTGATTAGTAATAGTTATTTATATTTTTGTGTTTGATTATTTAGTATCTAATGATTTCATTTTTACTTAGATAATTGAAAACGTATAAATTAAAGTGCCTACGATGGTAATAAAATATTATATACAAGTATCAAAATGATATATTTATGTACGTATATATCGTATATTTGAATATCTGTATATACTTTACTTCTAAGAATACATTTATAAGATTGAAGATAATTTTCAGATAGCGTGTAACCGGAAAAAAACCATTAATTCAAGATAGTTATTTTCATTTAAAAAGCAATCCAATTGACGTAACTCATTCGTATTAACTAATAATAATAGGATTGCCATTTTAAAATTGAGTGCTTCTTGACAATGAAAGTCGAAAGTGTACGTTTAATATATTATGAAGCTATAAATATATTAGCGGAAGAGAAACAGACAATATTTATAATTTATGGATTTCCTAATATTCGTTTATGTCTATAGCCGTCAAATTGTTAATATGTTTTATTGTTAATAATTGATAAATGGATGTTTTATTTCTTTGATTTTTTCGTTGTTCATTGTATATATACACTGACGTGTATAAGTCATCGCCATGTGGGTAACATAAGAAATTTATTGATATAGTTTAATAAAGTCGTTGAATTAAAAAAAATATTTAATTGAAAATAAATATAATGAATGTGATCAAAATTATCAATTAAATTTTTATATTTTATATATATATATTAATTTAACAAATTAATTATTCAATATTTATTCATCAATTTTTTGTTTATACGAGGATGTCCCGACCCAACAAAGTAATCCTCCTCGGATAAAATATATGCACTTTTCAACATAATCTTTTCAGCTCTATATCCTCAAAGCATGTTCAATAAGTTCGTCATTTTTTATAATAAGATCTTGTTCAAAATACCCTTTAACTGCCGTCATCATTTCTTCAATCGTTGCAAAACTTTGACCACTGATGGCCATCTTCAGTTTTGGGAACAAGAAAAAAATACAGGGGGCTAAATGTGGGAATACGGTGCCTGCGGCATCATTATGTGTTGGTTTAAATCATTAATTTTCGCCATTGCAATAACGATGTGTGAGCAGGGTGCGTTATCATGGTGCAACAACACTTTTTGTTCTTCCACAAATTCGGCCGTTTCTGCTTGATTGTTTCGCTCAAACGTTGCAATAAGTTCGCAGGTAATATTCGCCGTTGATAGTTTTACCCTTTGGCAAGAACTCGATGATGCACCACGCCCACGCGCATCCCAAAAACTGTACGCAAAACCTTGCCATTTGATCGAACTTGGCGTACTTTCTTTGGAACTTGCTGATCCGGAATGCCTCCATTGTTTTGATTGTTCTTTTGTCTCGACGTCATAACCGTGGACCCATGTTTCATCACCTGTTATGACCCTGTCGAAAAAAATCTGGGTTGTCGTTGACGTCGCTAAACACTCAATTGGGCGATGCTCACGACGATTCTTTTGCTCGAAATTGAGCAATTTCGGCACAAACTTCGCTGACACACTTCTCATGTCTAAATTTTCAGTTAAAATGCGATGTACCGAACCAAACGAGATGCCAATATCATCAGCAAGCTCTCTAATGGTAATTCGACGATCATCAACACCGCTTTGTTCATTTTCTTCAACATTCTCACCAGTTGTTGACGTGCTGGGGTCGATCAGAACGATGCTCGTCGTTGGTAGTTCTTCTCGGCCTTCTTTAAAGTTTGCTACCACTTATTTCAATTATAAACGAAGCTTAACAGACTCATCGTATGCCAGATTAGAACATTTCAACTGTTATTGGAGCACTGATTCCATTTTTCAAATAAAATTTAATGTATCACTCTTTGATCCATGATTTTCGACATTTTCAAAATCGTCAGCCTGAAAACACTTCTAACTATTGATGCCTGCCAAACAAATACTAAACAACGTACGTCCTCAAATTTGGAACATATGCTTTAGACGATTGTGTACTTTTTAATATAATGAAAAATCAAATCAACGGATGTAGCCTCTAAATTTAGGCCACCTTACTTTTTGATCACACCTCGTATCTTAGTTTTTAAGTAATTATATTGATATTTGGGTTTGTCTTCTCGAACTATTTTATTAACTAAAAATGTATAAAAAAACACTAAGTTAAAATATCGATTTGAACGATGTTTATTTGCACGTATTAGATGACGCGATTTTTAAGAAGTATTCATATCCTGTTTAAGTAGTTGTTTGGTTTCCTTGATATTCGATAGTATTTGTATTCAAAAAGATTATTTTCAATTTTTCGATGATGTAAACGTATTTTTTTAAATTATAAGAAAATATTTTTCATTAAAGTTTAAAATCTTAATTGAATTATAGATGTTTATTAAAATATTTATATTATGTCTGTTCGAATGTACTAGTTTAAGATAAAATAATATAAGTAAAGATAATTGCTCGATGTTTATTTGCATTTAGCTTCTGTATAAAAAACGTTTTATTTTCAGTCATGAAAACAGAATGTTTTACTTTATAATGTTTATTTCAATTTAGTTTTATACTGCGAAGAACATATTGAAGTTGTAAAATTCTTCATGAGAAAATTATTTCTTCTAAAGAAAAGAATAAGAATCATATATATATATATATATATATATATATATATATATATATATATATATATATATATATATATAAATTCCTTAAGTTAAATTAACAACTGTTAATGACATTTATTTGAAATACAGAAAATTTCATTTATAGAATCTTATATTGTTTAATAATTCAATGTCTCAAAGAGTACATATACAAAAATAATAGGTGATAAATTTTGTTAATAAATACATATTGTTTTTGTGCAGATTAATAAAAAAGTCTAGTAATACAAGTTTGAAATATTGAATATTTTTTTAATTAAAGTGTAGTATGAAATTTTATTGCTATTCTTCATAAATTAGTATAATATAAAAAATTACTTACTATATACGTCATATATTTATATATAATACAAACGAGGTTAACCAGCATTTCGAATGAAAATATTAATGTATTCATTAAAATGTTTCTAAATTGTTTAAAAATACTTATTATTTTTTTCTAACGAGAAATGAATCACTGTTTATAGTTTATAATTCGGGGTTTGTGTGTGTGTATTTTTTTACTTTAAAAATTCAATAAAGTATATTTTGATATTTTATAGAAAATAAATTATTTTTTTTATAGTTTATTCATAAATGTATTGTTCTAATAAAATTAATTAAAAAGTTGATACACATTATAATTTATAGTAATAAATTATTTCGTATGACTTTTTTTATTTTCATTATGTTTGTAATTTAACTTTTTATATAAAATAATACACATATTTGTAATGAGTGTAGTATTAAATGTCAGAGTCAAGAAACTAATTCTATTCTGTTATGTTCTAATTTACTATTTGTTGAAGTTCATTAAGCAATAAAATCAATTATTACTCATAGATTGACGTGTTCAAAGATTAATTTATTGAAAGTACACAAAATTATAATAATTGTATATACGTGTATACATACATACATACCAAATATATATATATATATATATATATATATATATATATTGTAATGAACGATAAATTTCCGTGATAAGAATATGTTGACATTTAAAGAAATATAGTTTTTAGATAAAGAAATATTATTTTTGTGATATGTACTAATGAAACCAATAAAATATAATAGATTGATTTTGAAAATTGTTTGAATATTCAGTACAAATTAAATAAAAAATAATTTGTAAAATGTAATGATTTCGAATATTTTTTTATTGTAAAGTTTTCTAATTGAAAAAATTGATTTTATTATATTAATGTTATTAATTCGTTTCATATGAAAATTTCAAATATAAAACAAAACAGTTTATTTTCAAATTTACAAAATATGCTTTAATAAAATAAGACTTGTTCTACTTTTCATGGCTTCTTTCAACAGGTTTCTAAGTCAAGCATTCAATTTTTGGAAAAAGTGCTTTATATTAATATTAATAAAATTCTTGAAAACCTTTTCAATCCTTTTAGATATATCGTGAAGTCTTTCTGAAAAAATCCTTTAGATAATAGAAAAGGTGAAAGTATATAGGAGAAAAGTGGATTGTGCAAATTTTATAATTTACTCTTGACACCTTTTCTACGGTGATTTATACAACATGATATGTTACATTGTCATGAAAAGAGGATAGGCCAACTTTAGTTCATTAATGTGGGTTGTATTATTTGTATATTTTTTTAATTCATAACATCGATTTCATTATAGTGTTTCTCCGCCATTATGGTTTCATTTGTATAGAGAAAAGGATAATGAAGTACTTCAGACTACCACCACACTATATCTTTGGTATGCAACGATTGATTTGCATATGTTTAGAGAATTCATGAATGTGAAATGTCATTCAGGTTGTCTTTAATGGAGTAGTATTTTATTTAAATTCATACAGATAAATTATTCTTCATTCTTTGAAGTAACCATAACAGAGTTGGTGACTCTAGAGTATAATTATTAATAAATTTCTTGAAAATGTGGTTTAAAATTCAAGAATACTTTGTCTTCGTTTAAATGTAAATTTAAGTATAATCAAAAATTGATAAAAACGTAAACCAATAAAGTTACAAATATATATATATTCGAATTCATTCTTTACATTCATACAATAGTATTTCATAAATAACATGCGATTCGTTTTGTTGAATATTATTTGCTTACGAGTATCTTTAGTGTAACATTTAACTCGTATCTTTGAAAGTAGTACAGCTTAAAGTATTGTATGTGCATCAATGCTTTGTGAACAAATTACAATAATGTAGGTAACAATGTTATTTACTTTTACGCATCATATATATGCATTTATACTTGCAACATGAAATGAATTCATTTATTATTGATGCAATTTACATGGTATTGTATACAAGTCAGTAAATGCATACAGTATTATTGTAAGACACTGTCGATTTTTAATTCAATAGTTGATGAACTAATAACACCTTTAGAAAAATTGTTATATATTTTGTATAAAGATTCGAAGTAAATGTACAGTTTATTAAATCATATGAAACTTATACGTGATTGAAATATAATTAATTTGAATATGTATATTGGAATAAAATTAAAAATACACCTCGAAAACAAATAGAATTCATATACGAGGTCGTTTGATAAGTCCGTGTAAATTCCGAAAGTTGGCACCACTGGTGCATATTGAGGTTATTTTTAATTAGTAGCACCTCTTGGAAGAACACACATCAAGTTTCAGCCATATCGGTCTATTCCTTTGTGTTTGACAATCGTTGGAATCAAGGAAATCGAGTGATTGTCAAATAATGGACGAAAAAGAATTTCGCGTGTTGATTAAACACTACTTCATTAAAGGCAAAACGCCTCAGGAGACTAAACAGAAGCTTGATAAACATTATGGTGACTCTGCACCTTCGATTAGTGCGGTTTATAAGTGGTTTCAAAATTTTCGGAGTGGCCATATGAGCACAAGAGACGCTGAACGTTCTGGACGCCCTGTTGAGGTCACCACTCCAGAAATCATTGATAAAATCCATGATATGGTGATGGATGACAGAAGAGTGAAAGTGCGTGAGATTACTAGTGCTGTAGGCATCTCGTGTGAACGGGTACATAATATTTTGCACCAACATTTGGATATGAAAAAGCTATCCGCCAGGTGGGTGCCGCGATTGCTCACGATCGACCAAAAACGAGGTCGTGTGAAGTGTTGCAAGAACGGTTTGCAGCTGTTTCAGCGAAATCCGCAGGACTTCGTTTCATCACTGTAGATGAAACATGGATACATCACTACACTCCTGAGACCAAAGAGCAGTCTAAACAATGGGTTATCAAGGGGGAATCTGCTCCGAAAAAGGCGAAGACAATTCCTTCGGCCGGGAAGGTTATGGCGACTGTCTTTTGGGATTTGCAAGGAATAATCTTTATTGACTATTTGGAAAAGGGTAAAACCATTACAGGTGCATATTATTCATTGTTATTGGATCGTTTGAAAACCGAGTTGCAAGAAAAACGTCCCCGATTAGCCCACAAAAAAGACCTCTTTCATCACGACAACGCACCAGCTCACACCTCAGCAGTTGTGGCCGCAAAACTAATGGAAATAGGGTTCCAAATCGTTTCACATCCCCCCTATTCTCCAGACTTGGCTCCATCGGACTATTATTTGTTCCCTAATATGAAGAAATGGCTCGCGGGAAAAAAAAATTATTCGAACGAGGAGGTGATTGCAGGAACGAATGACTATTTTACAGACTTGGACAAATCCTATTATTCGGAAGGGATCAACAAACTAGAGCAGCGTTGGATGAAGTGTATAAGCCTAAAAGGAGACTATGTTGAAAAATAAAAACGATTTATTCAAAAAAAATGAAGCAGTTTTTATTTTTACACGGACTTATCAAACAATCCCTCGTAGTTAATTATTTTATGTTATCTGATTTTCATATTTTTAACGTATAAGTTTGTAAAAAATATCATAAATTATTTGAATATAGGGTAGTATTATACAAAGTTGTCCACTCTCGTAGTATTATCCATTATTTAATAATATTCAAGAGATTATTACAATTTGATATTTATGATTGGCTAAATATATTTTTAATTGCCTGACCCGTAAAAATAAATTTAAGTAATTTTATTTTAAAATAAGATGAATTGCTATAAATATGTTTATCTATTGTATTCTATTTAAAAAAAATATATTATAAAGAAATTCTTACCTATATTTTGCAATACATTGCTGACGCAATTGAAATCTGCATCAGCAAATAAAATGAATAATAATAAGTGCAATTAACATTTTTATAAAATCATATGTTGAGAAATGAGCGATTCTTTTGTATCAAAGTTCAATGTTAAAGTTATTAAATCGTATAGTTTTTCAAATCTTTGAAATTTACTCTGTATTATATTTCAACAAAATTGATTTAATTTCAGATATACAACAACTGTTCGAGTATCCGAACAACAACCCTACCAGACTCGAGAATATACTTGGTGTTTGAGTGTACCTCCACGTTGTTCGAAATATGTAATAAAATTTAAGACCGTTTATCGCGATGTGATTTTAACCAAACAGAAACCTGTCGAAGAATGTTGTAAGGGCTATGCGCCAAATTTGGCAGAAGATAGATGTTTGCCAATATGTTCTCAAGAATGTCTTCATGGCACTTGCATCAGTCCCGATACGTGTAAATGTGAAACGGGTTATGGAGGACCGTCGTGCGATATTTGTGAGTTATTTGTTGGTCATTGTAACATTTTTATATTTGTTTAGATATTTGTAGAAGACAGTTTGTTTTCGAAGTTTAAGTAATAGTTTGTAGATTTGTTATGTTTAAAAATGAGTCTATTTTATTTCTTCTATACATAATATTTTATTTTTTATTTATTATTATACAAATGTTTTATGTATAGTTTTTTTATTACTGTGTTGTGTTGTGTACCTTTGTTTAAATTTTAGTTTAGAAAATATTTTAATTTATTAAAACAGAAAACATGGTGATAACTGAGCATTTTAGATTATTTTCATTATATTTAATATTACTAAAGTTTATTTTGCAACGAGATTATTTACACTACATATTAATAAAGATTACAGCCATATTTATATTTCATAAGACCAATGTATATTTTTTTAATCACAGTGATATATACAATCTTATATAAACTTGTACTCCTTTGGTTAATTTGTTTAGTATTCGTACATGTATTAATAAATGTTCATTTACAGACTTACTACATACTTATTTTTATCAAAAAGAAATAATTTTTTCTTAGAATATCACTTAAAATTTATTAAAAAAATCTATTCCCAGCGATTAAGATGCCTTTTTTCTTATTTTACACTAATGATTGTTATGTTTTCTGACCAATGAATTTTGTGTCAATTCCATATATACAATATATGTCTTTTTTGGACCTTTTTTATTTTTTGCGTTCGTAATTAATCATTTTTTTTATTTATTGATAATCTTCTCTTCTTGCTATATTATCAGCAGATCGCACATGTTAAAAAATCTCGTGCTTTACTTTTATTTCTTTACATTTTCAGTTTAGTGTATGTTGCTGTAAATAGCGTTGATGGTATTGCATGGCCCTGTCTTATTCCTTTTATAATTTGAAACTTCTTCGTACATTCACATAGAGGATGTAACATTTCTATTAATATATCTTTATATATATATATATATATATATATATATATATATATATATATATGTATATATATATGTATATATGTATATATTCATAAGTGATACTTGTGTTTTAAAGTTCTGCGAAATGTTTCTGCAGAATATTTTTTATTTAACTTGTGGTAAACTAATATTATATATTTTTTCGCACTACTGTTTTTTTCTTATTTTACATATTGAAACATTGTTATTGCATTTAATTAATACTTGAGGTCGTTCCATAATACGTTGATTATTTTTAAAACGAGAACTTTTTTATTCTTTCTTTTAATATACTGTACGATAGATTCATTTTTTCGAATTAATTTTAAGATATAATTTACATTCACTGTGTAATTGAATAATTTCTTGTTCTTTAATTATATTTTCTACATTCTTTATAAATGAGTACAATTAGTTTTTAAAAGTCTTGTGTTTACTAAACAGGACTGTTAGTAAACAAACTACACATTATTATTAGAAAGCTTCTTTGAAAGTAATATTAAATATGGGAAATGCTTGAAGTATCTTACAAATTTTAGTAGATAAGGGAAAATAAATTGTCAATTAAATTTTGTTCGAAACGAATAAATGTGGTTTCAATTTTATTTGTTTTTAAAAAATGTGTTGTATTTCGAGTAATTTTTTTTTAGAAATTATTTATTTCTGGTGCACATATAAGTGTGTATATACATGAACATTTTCATTGCTACTATTTTTAATGTATTTTCGAAATAGTAAACAATTAATAATGGAATACGAGTAGTTTTGTATATTACTGTATATTTTACACTTGATATAATTCAATTATTAATTTTATTTATTGTATAATATAGCTTGTCCCGAGGGTCGTTGGGGGCGAGATTGTAACAATAAATGCAAATGTAAAAATAATGCAGAATGTGATCCTTATAATGGCCATTGTCGTTGTGTAAGAGGATGGATGGGAACTTACTGCGAGGTAAAATGCGATTCTTATCATTATGGACAAAACTGTTCGGAAATATGTCGTTGTAAAAACGGAGGAGTATGTCATCATGTTTCGGGAGAATGCCATTGTGCTCCTGGATGGACAGGCCCACTGTACGTAAATTACATTCATTTGCTTATGACATAAAAGTAGTTTGTTCAATTGTTGTAATCTAAAACGTGATCTTAGGTGTGAGGATCATTGCCCTGTAGGAAAACATGGTGATGAATGTAAATTGGAATGTAGATGTCAGAATGGTGGTATTTGTGATTCAGAAACTGGTAAATGTACTTGTACCGATGGTTGGATAGGAACAGTATGTGCAAATCGATGTCATCTCGGATTCTGGGGAAAAGATTGTACTAATAATTGCGATTGTTATAATGGGGCGTTTTGTCATCATATTACAGGAAAATGTGAATGCAAACCAGGATTTATTGGAGAAAGGGTAAAGATACTTATTTTCATATATATATAGTTAAATATTATGAATATTTTATAAAAATACTTTCATAAGGTATTAATTACATTTTTTAAATAAAAATTTAAATTCGTGTTGTTAATGATTATCATTGTTATTAATTGTTTTTGATTATAAAGTTATTTAAAAATAATTTTAGAGCAAAAAAATTCAATTGATTTAATAAAATGTAAAATGCTTTTATTTTAGTGTCTTAGTACATGTTCTGAAGGATATTATGGGTTAAATTGTTCGAAAAATTGTACTTGTGAAAATGATGCAAAATGTTCTAATATAGATGGTACATGTGAATGTGCGCCAGGATGGGAAGGTGTTAATTGTACTAAAAGGATATGTCCTGAAGGATTGTGGGGCCCAGAATGTAAAAACACATGCGAATGTTACCCAGAAAATACTGAAATGTAATTAAAGAATTTGATTCGATCGAGTCCATAGTATGAATGGAATTTTAATAATGTTTTTATTTCATAGTTGTCATCCATGGACGGGAAAATGTGATTGTAAGGCAGGTTGGGATGGCGAGGCATGTACTAGACAATGTCCATTTTTGACTTATGGTAAGGGGTGTAATAAAGTGTGTTCATGTAAAAATAATGCTCAGTGTTCACCCTTAAATGGTACGTGTGTTTGTACGCCTGGTTTTCGTAGTACTAATTGCACAGAAACGTGTTCACCAGGAAAATACGGTATTGACTGTCAACATGATTGTAATTGTAAGTATTGTTTAGTTAGATTTCTAAAAATCTTTTCTAACTTTTAATTCCTAATTTTTGATTAAAATTATTGATTTTATGAGTATTGCCTTAAAAAATAACACTTTTTTATATGATTTTCTTTAAATAAAACGTTAGCTTCTCTTTATATTTTCGAAATATAATATGATTAATAAAAGTTTTAATGATAACTAATTTTATAACACTTTTTCCAAATTATTACTTAATCCAATTTGGAAATGAATTAATTGAGTTTTTGTTATTTTTGGTTTTTTGTGGTTTATATAATAGGTAAAAATGGTGCTACATGTTCTCCAGAGACAGGTCAGTGTAATTGTACAGCTGGTTGGGAAGGTAGACAATGTGACCGTCCTTGTAATGAAAAAAAATTCGGCTTAGGTTGCAGTGAAACTTGCAAATGCCACAACAATGGTGCATGTAATCCACAAAATGGTAATTTTATTTTAGTTGGATTTTTTTAATGAAAACATTTCGATTTTTCTTAATGATTAAAAATGTTAATATCATTGCTTTAAATTATGCTTTTTATTAGAAGCTTTTGCAGTTATTACTTGCTCATTTCATAAATTTAAATATTTTATTAAAAATAAATAATTTAAACTAATTAAGTCCACATTATATAAAAAATAGTAAATATGGACGTTAAGTAATTACAATAAATACTAAATTAAGGGGTGGTTTCTAATAATTTAGTTTAATTTGGTTTATTTCTAATAAGTATTTTTAAATATTCTTATTAAAAAAACTGGTATTACAATTTTAAAGCCTATTTATAAATTTGTTTATAATTTGTTTATATATATATATATATATTTAAAATGATATATATATTTAAAATGTTATATTTACATGATATATTTATGTGTATATACACCTTTGCATATGCTTATATAGGGTTTTCCAATAAGTGCTTCAGAAGTTTAAATGGAAATTAAACAAAAAGTATTTAATTAATTAGTTACAAATCCATGTGTGTGTGTGTGGTATACACGTATGAACATACACAAACACACACACACATACGTGTGCGTGCTTGCGTGTGTGTTCATATGTGTATATTTTGCTGTAGTTTTTGTTCTAAATTTTTGTATTGTAGTTTAGTAATTGTTTTATTTTTGCATGTATTTGTGGCATGCAGGTTCTTGTACTTGTGGAGCTGGATTTGTAGGTGAGTTTTGTGAGCAACGCTGTCAAGCGGGCTTCTTTGGACATAACTGTTTACAAGTTTGCCAGTGTAATGTAGAGAACAGTGAAGGATGTGATTCTATCACAGGATTTTGTAAATGTAAACCTGAATGGAGAGGTATGTATTTTGTTTATAGTAGTTTTATATGAACACTGAGCATTCGTTGTATGTAAGATGAAAAGATAAATGAGATCTAATCATTAGCAAATGTAATTTTTAAACATAGTAGTTAATTAATTTTACATGTAAAATTTTGAATATATGAATAAATGCAGTTTTTTTTTGTTATTCTTATTTAATAGAATATGAACTTTTCATAGTTCTAAACAGGAATTATTTTTAGGTGTTCAATGTGAAACTCGTTGTCAGCCTGGAACATATGGTGAAAATTGTGAAATGAATTGCGAATGCCTTAATAATAGTTCTTGTCATCCAGATACAGGAGAATGTATTTGTGCTCGAGGTTGGCAAGGCAGATTTTGCGATAAGCCATGTGATAAAGGTTACTATGGTATAGGATGCAAAGAAAAATGTCTTGAGAGAAATTATGGTAAATATTTTATTAAAATAAAAAAGTGTTTTAAAAAGTAAATCATACTAAAACTATATATATATATTTAGAAAATCACACTTGTGATCACGTAACTGGAGAATATGTGTGCCGCCCTGGATATATTGGTTTCACTTGTGAACATCCATGTCCATTAGGAAGTTATGGACAGAATTGCCGGAAGAAATGTGATTGTAAAAATGGAGCTACTTGCCACTATATTACTGGTAAGAAAAATTTATAGATTGTTTAGTATAGACAATAAATAATATTTCTTTTTTAAGGAAAATGCCAGTGTTTACCAGGTTGGATTGGTAAGCAGTGCAATAAGGCATGTCCAGCAGGATATTACGGTGTTGATTGTAAACAAGAGTGTAGATGTCTTAATTCAGGTACATGTCGCCGTCATGATGGAATATGTCATTGTGCACCTGGTTGGATTGGAGCACAGTGTAATGAAAGTAAGTTATCTAATATGTTTTGATTAGTAATTAGATTTCTTATTATGAATGTACTATTAATAAGATAAAATTATATAATTGAAATATTTTTGTAGTTTGCCCTGAAGGATACTATGGAGACCATTGTATGGAACCATGTGAATGTCAAAATGATAATTTCGTTTGTCATGCTGCTGATGGATGTGTATGTCGACAGGGATTTATTGGACCTAATTGTGATCAGCAAGCTCTTGCAGCAAATATTCAAGAGAAAGTGAATAACAGTTATCTAGGGCTTATTTTTGGAATTTTTGTAGGATTGTTATTTATTGCAATTGTAACTGTTGTTATTATGTATTATAAACGAAGAGTGGCTGATTTAAAAACTGAAATTGCTCAGGTTCAGTACATAGCTGATCCACAACTTCAACCAGGTAAGCTTAATTTTTATTGTTGTTTATCTTCATGTAATTTATTTGATGATATCGTTTAGACCGACATCATTTTGACAATCCAGTTTATTCGTATCAAGGCAGTTGTAGAAGAGATGATGATGAAATGGGTTTATTAAATAATGCTAAACAAGTGAAAAATGATTTAGGAATAAAACAAAATAATACAAATCTTGAACGACAAAAATTGGGTATTGTAGGGTGTTCAGATGAAGAAGGTATATTTAATTATGTATTTTTTGTGTTATTTTTTAAAATATTAGTAGTTCAAAACTATCTTTCGATATTTGTAAATAATATATTTCAATGAAACAATACTTTTGTTTAGTTTTTGGACTTAATTACGATCATAATATGAGTGTGAAAAATCGTGATGCAGATTTAACGAATCCAAATGTTTATCATACTATAACTGAAGATAAACTCGATCATGTTTATGATGAAATTAAAGAGAATAATTGCAAAGATTTAGGTAATATACTATTAAATGTTATATTATTTGTTAAGTTCTTTTAATGAGAGTTAAAATTATAAATATTTTTTTTTTTTAGAAACAGAATATGATCATTTAGATTATTCAAGACCAGGCAGTTCATGGAAACCTCATTATCAACTTATGGCAAATGGTTTTGGTAAATACGCAAAGAACTCTAATAAAAATGGCAACAAAGATGAGAACAATGAAGAACAAAGTTAATCTGTATTAAATACTTTTGACTTAATTTAAGTATTTATGATTTTAGATTTATTTTGAATTGAAAGACTTGCATAAATAGTAACAGAAGAGGGTGAATAATATTTTGATTTAGTCACTTATTTGAAGTAAGTGAAATTTAAAATAAAATTATCTCTGTGAGATCATATTCAGATTATTAATTGTATTGTTTTGTGATTAATTAATGTTAATTATTTTCTATTGAATTGGTAATAATGTGCAATATCACATATATACAGAAAAAGAGGAACGTTTATAGTTTGCAATAATTTTTTTTTTTATGATTTATTTTAATGCATCATAATAATTATTTCTTTGATTGAATACTAAACGAGTTTGTTTTTATTTTAACACTATTATTAAGCATTTTTAATCTCAGATTTAGTGAAAATTTGTAAATATTATTAAATAGTTTTATAATAATTTTTATTTCTCAGAAGGGAGGAGTAAGTTAAAATTATCAAAATTATTATCGGTTCATATAAATGAATATTTTTAAAATACATTGATAATACATTGTTTTTAACGTGAAAAATTAAGAAATTAAGATTAATATCTGATTTGAATTTTTTTTTTTTATAAACATGTTTGTGAAGGAGTATGTTTGTGTACATGTGTATAAAGATTATGTAAATTAGTGAATATTTATCATTTCTGTGATAAAAATATTAATGTTAAATATAAATAATTTTTAAGGAATTTTTATAATAAATTTTATAAGAGAGTAATAATTGGATTTATATGTATATTTCTATGTACTGAATAAATGTTTTATATTAGTAATTGTGGTGTAATAAATACAAGTGTGTGTACTTTATATATATATATATATATATATATATATATATATATATATATATATATATATATATATATATATATATATATATAGATTAACATTGAAGATATTGACTAATTAGAAATTAATGAACTTGGTATTTATACAGAAAACATTGTATTGTTTCATTAATAAAATTTCAGTCTAATAAAGTATTTATATAGTAATACCATTAAAATTATTAGACTATAATTGCATTAACAGTCATGAAAATAGTCAATATAGTGTTAGTAATCATGTCAAACATATTGAATTTCTTTAAGTATTGCTTCAAAAAAAGAACAAAAAAGGAAGAAGAGCAAGAATCATGTTTGTTTTGTGCATTAAGACCAATGTCTGTGATCTGCTTACTGATGGGGTTGTTTCCATTGTCTTTGAGATGTCCTCATTCAATATTTCCAACAGAAAAATTAACTGTGAGAGTATCTATTATTGGAATTCCGTTGAATCTGATTCATTTTATATTTCATATTAGCTGTTTCCTATATTATTCCAATATACTCGTTAAACGTGATTTCGCAAAAGATAGAATTGCATTAATTTTTATTTTTCTGAGATATGTACAAACTGTAACATCCGTATTTATTTGTATATTTTCTCTTGTACAAATAAAAGGACTTTTAATAACATTTAAAGGTTTAATAGCCTTAATTGAGAATGCAGAATTATATGGATTCAATTTTTTATTCAAATATAAATCTTATGTTAAAGTTAGACGTGTCATATGGATTTACATTTTAATAGCACTTTGGAATACAGTATATATGGTTACTAGAGAAAGTATTGTTATTCTCAATAATATCAATACACGTGAAGATATATTTGAAATGACAATGAAATTGTTGATATGTATTCAATCTGTTTTTATTACTGGTTTAAATGTAATACAAAGTGCAGTTTTTACAGTTCTATTAGAAGAAATACATGATAAATTTAAATGTTTTATGGAACCTTTTCGAAAGTCAAATGTTAGTTTAGAACAATCTGGAAACATAATCATGTGGAATGTTCTGGAGTATTATCCAAAAACATTCAGAAAGATCAAAGTAAAACCTGAAAAAACAGATATGGCTGATTTTGAAGAACCACTATCAAAAAAAATCAATAAGTTGAGAATGTTATATGTATCCCAGTATTATAATGTTGTTTTAGCTGACAAGAATTCAGATCCTTTTAAATTATTTGTATTTACAGTGGCTGTTGGATTTTTAGTATTGGATTTGTACTTAATAATAATGATATATTTGGATAGTACGAGATTTTATTTATTAGTTGATACTATTCATGACTGTTGTATTTTTGGTGTTATTGTATACAGTGCAGTATATTATAGCAACATGATACTTACAACAGTAAGTTTACACCCTTTTTTAATTATTATTTTTAAATTATTTCTATGTAGTAAAAATTGTAAATAAAAAAATCGTAAATTAAATTTTTATATAAATGTAATTGAATAAGAAAAAAATATTTCAAAGTAACTTATATATAACGATATATACATATAATGTTTTATTTCATATACATTCATTGACTTGAACTACTTAATATATTTACTTTATAGAATTTTAATTTATGGCTGAATTTTAATATGAAATTATTTTGTATCTAGCATTCTGGAGTGCAGTCATTCATTTACAACTTTCCTCTTAGTGGTTTGAAAGAAGAAGATAATTCAGAAGTAAGTCCTGTTTTTGTCTTAATTTTATTCCATTTATGTATTATTAAGAAATAGTTATTAATAAACGTATTGACAATCTGGAAATCAATTTTAGATTGAAATGTATTTACGTACTATCGACGAAATGCCAACAGTTTTGCAAGCTTCTGGAGTGTTTGTTTTGGAAAGCAGTATACTCGTTACAGTAAATAAATATTCAGTGTAAACTAAAATTGTCGCGAGTAAACTAGTTATTTTTTTTAGATGGTCGGTACAATAATAACTTATATTTTAGTAGCATTACAATTTCGAATTTCATATGAAGAAGATCCACTACTCGTGTGCGGAAATCAGTTTATTCAAGACCAATTATAATTTTAATAATAAAGTTAATTAAATAAATAGAAAAATACGCTAGTCGATTCAAAAATGTAGTTGTTTATATTATAGTTACTATTGTTGAAAAATATACAGAAATTAATATATGTGTAAATAATAAAAATGCCATAAATTTCTTTATTTAAAATAAATTCAAAGATATAAAATCATCTTTTAAATACAAAAAAAAACGTGAATGTCCCTTGTTACTTAATAAAGGTTATTCTCATTCTACTTTTTGGTTTTCTAAGGTCGGTTTTTACTCTAATTTCATTTTTAGGTAGATTTCTTTTGTATATGTTATTTGATTGAATACAGAGATTTAATTTCGAGATAATAATGGAAATTTTAGTGTCAATTCAACATACAAAAAATAAATAAGAATTTTACCTGAGGATGGTTGTAGAGTCGATCGTAGACAATAATACATTGGTTCGAAAAAAATTAGTAAGAATAATTTTAATTGACAAAAAAATGTTATCTATTTATAATGTTATTTGCTGATTAGCATTTCGATGACCGTGTAAATTAAAGTTTTAAATTTACTATATTCAATTTTGTTTATGTTATATTAAAATTAGGTGAACTTTGTTTTATATTTTGAAACTATGTTTAGGCATTATAGAATTAAAAATATATATTTAAAATAAATATATTCAAAATATTTTGTATCATTTGCCATCGAATCCTAATTCAATCTCAAAATACTAATGAAATTAGGGTGGGGGGAGACTAGTTATTGATTTTTGTCTATAAATTCAAGTTTTAAGTATTGGTTTAAATAATTACATTTTTAATCTTGTGATAGTCATGTTTCAATATAACAGATAGTGCAAGTAAAAATATTCAAATGTTATTTTTTAAATTTTTAATCAATTTTCATCGTTGTTTCAATTTATTGATAAAGATTTTTGATTTCTTTGGAATATTTTTAATGATAAGTCAATTGTATATAGTTAGTATAATGCATGTCTCTTTATTTCATGAAAATACATGAACTATATTGAGTTATTAACGTAAGTATAACGTAGCAAGTTTATGTATGTAATTTCATTGTACGTTTAGTCTACCAACTTGCCTTTTTCATGCGCACTAAAACTGGAACATGGGTTCTAAATAAAAAGTTATAGTGGTTAACCAACTTGTACATTCTTGTTGTACATTGTGTCGGACAGTGTATATACTAGTTAAAACTTTAAGCGTTCCAAAAAAGTACTAATGAAAAAAGTTTTGATTTCCGAAAGACAGAAAGCTGTATGTGTTCGCACGTGGTTTTTGCCTGTTCGTATCTTGCGCGTACTGTTGTGATGAAGATGGAAATTATATTGGGAAATTATTGCAATTTGGTAAGTAATTATTGACATATTATTGTATCTTGTGATTTAGATTTGTAGTTTTTGAAGTTTTATGCTTTTTTATATTTCATGTTTATCTGTAACCATCTATCTACCTATATATATATATCAGAAATTCCAAAATCGCGTTTACCGAACTATTCTCTCTGAACCCCGAAAGACAAAAATCCGCTCATTGCACGCCCGAGCGGACTTAGAAATCATCAAGAAATTTTTGACAAAAACCGTAACTAACTACTTCACCAGAGCCAAACTCCATCCCAATCCCCTCATCCATAACCTAGACCAGCTTCCATCCTCCAGGTCTAAAAGGGCAAAATCAATAGTCTTTCCCTACATGACCAGATTTTACCGATCGTAACCCACACGCTCGAGACAGGTTTCTGCAGCTCATCAACCTCCAAACAAGACTTCAAGTCAACAGTTTTGTGTTAGTGTCGTTTAAATGTTTGGTGCCGTGTTGTGATGTCCTGTGTCGATGTTAGTATACGATATAAAAATAAAAACTCAAGTAGATTTTCGCAAATATTCCCTGCGAAAATACCCATAAACAAAAAAACGTTGAACAATAGACTAAATTAAGAACTTTCAAGGAATCAGTAGGTAGAATATTAGATATAGGAATTCATGTAAATCTTTTCTTACGTATACTTATTTATATCAATAAATGTTTTATATTCGTAGAGTCAATGCACACCGAACTTCAATACTGAACAGACGTCTAACAAAAGAAGAGAATCAATTAGTGAACACAAGCCCTAATTCAAGAAGCCCTTCCGTTCCAAGCTGTACATCCGATGTGTGGCCCGAGAATCACTCAACTGTTGTACAAGGTAAACCTGAACAACAGCAGCACATTTTTCAAGCTAAACTGATAGCAGTACCTATTCCACTGCAAGGTATACTGGCGACGGTACCATGCGCGCTCGGATTTTACCCAGTGCCACCAGTGCCAGGAATCAGGTCACGCAGCTAGAATCTGCTACGCACTGCCTCGATGTGTCAAATGCGCCCGCAACCACCTAACCTCGACTTGCACCAAAGAACGAACGTTACCGGCCAAATGTGCAAATTGCGGCGGCGACCACTTCGCAAACTACTGACAATGCACCGCAATACAAAAAAGTATAGAAAAACGATGAGCAGCAAGAACCAAGTACATTCCAGCTCCGCTTCCTGTTAGAAACGCCTGGGCCCGAACCCATCTATCGCCTCAGTACAACGACAGAGCATACCCACCGTTTCCACAACATACACTAGCAGCTGCATCTCCAGCTCCACCTCCTGCATCCACACAACTAACATCTGAACAACAGACAATATTAACGAAAGTCAAGAACATTTATGCCGAAATCGACTTCGAGGGCCTCCTCGAACGCGCCCGGCAGCTGAAAACAGCTATCTCCACCTGCCAAAATAATTATCAGCGCCTCCAAATTTTAGAAAAATTTGGTTTTGTATAAACAGCCAACAGACCCACCGTAATTTCAAGAACTCAATACAACAGACTATAAAAGAGCTGTGTAATAGTGTTAAGTGCAGTGTTAGTTTTAGTTAATAAGTTAATTTAAGTATTACTAAAAACTCTGGTCACTGCAGGTTTTTGCAAATTTTCCCTGTAAACCATACTTAAAAACAATAAAAAGACTGTAATTCATTTAGGCTAAGAATAGACTACAACCTCTATATCTAAAAGGTATACTGTTATCATATAAACCCGCATCTCTTAAATATAAACCACTCTGTAATTATGAATAATTGTATTACATGTATCTAATTTATATTAATAAATTCTATATCAATAAATTGTATTGTATTAGAGTTTATACCTAATCACTCTCTATCCATCATCTACTACTAAATAGTAGTTATAGTATTTAAAACGCCATTTCAAATGATGGTTCGGTGGGTATAGTAGTACATAAATACAAATTTTTCGAATTGACGATCATTAGAGGCTGTGGCTTAGTGAACAAGTACTTGGTCTCGAATGCCAACCGACTTGGGTTCAAGGGCCCCGAGTTATGGTCTTTCTAGCTTATTGTCCATCGTACGCGCTGAGGCGTGTGCGAGGACCTGGCCATTACTTTTTAATATTTACGATATGTCCAAAATACCACAGTAAATACAAGTTTTGAAGTTATTTCTATATGAAGCTTGTAGCATCGTGGTTGAGTGCTCGCTTCATATGCCGACATAGTCGGTTCGAATCTCGTTGCCTGGTGCGGCGAGAAAGTTTATTAATGACGTCGTGGACTTAGAAGTCCGTCTGTGCTCCGAAAGCAGAAATTGAATAAATTCAATTTCAAACTTGCCTGTTTCCTCTGTCTCGGCTCGCCGAGGCCGGGGTGGCCGGCTAGCTCGGCGATTGCCAATTTGGCAATCGCCGAGCTAGCCGGCCACCCTGGCCTCGGCGAGCCGGGCGGGGGAGCGGCGAAATTTATGCCGCCGCCGAGGACCAAAGAGGATAATTCATGGTTTTTTTGGACTTAGTGCAATTTTTTCAATCCGTGCGCATGCGCACTGGCGGTGAGACGTCACAAGATGGCGGCGTGTGCGTCACAAGGTTGCGTCGCGTGACGTCACGATATGACCGTCCGTGACGTCACGGCTTCGAATTTTCCATGTTATTGCTTTCGTAAGATCAAATCTTATTTCATAGAACAGATATCGGACAGAGCCTTCTCATAAGTCTCGAGGAGATATTGAAAAAAGGATAACGATCAGAACAGAAAGGAATCCGACAAGATAAATTTTAGAGGATAGGTAAAGTTAAAAATAGCGAGTAAAAGAAAATAGAACGATAGCGTAGCTTGTGTTATGAAAGAACTTTATTTATTTACAAGTATCAAAAATAAATGAATGTTGTTAAATCGTAAGAAAATTTATTAGTCTTACGTTATTTATTTAGTCATTTATAAAAGATTATAGAATAGTGTGTGTATATTGTGAGTAAAATAATTTATTAAAATCATAAAAACATGAAAATGTTAAAATATAATGATTTTGATCAGAAACTAAGTTTCAACGATAAAATCTGCATAAAATATCGGTTATCTGCTTATATAATATAAATCGTTTATAATACATACTGTATAATAATAATTATTATAATAGTCTTTATATTCAATATTAGTTTTATAATTGTGTTTAAACAATATTCAATTTATTATTGTACTTAATTAAATTAGAGTATAACTATTTAAAAATACTTAAAAAATTATTTATTTAAAAAATTACTATTTAAAAATAATTATTTATGACTATTTAATCAATTAGATTGTTAAATTATTTACATATTTTATGAAATGATAGGATAGACTAAGATTAAGAATAATAATGATTTTGATCGGAAACTGTAAGTTTCAACGATCAAATCTACATAAAATATCAGATTTCTGCTTACAATATATATCTGTATATCCAAAAATTATTATACAAATAGTCTTATATTCAATATTAATTTTAGAATTATGTGTTATGACAATATCACATTTATTTATTGTACTTAAATTATTATTTAAAAATAACTTTATAATTATTTAAAAATACTCAAAAAATTATTCATTTAAAACATTATTGAAAAAATTACTATTTAAAAATAACTATTTACAAACATTTAATCAATTATATTGTTAAATTATTTACATATTTTTTTTGAAATGATAGATTAAGATTATTAGATTATATTACTTAGATTTCACAGATTAGACTATAAAAAGAAATTATAATATTCGTTGATAAAATTTCAGAAAAACGCACAGCATCGCATTCTCATAATTGCATCACGTTTGTACACAGACACTCGAGTTTCATTCATACAAAATACTAAAATTATACACGATACTAAAATGAGTCCGATGTTACCTCGTCCTACCTACATTCGATATAAATTAAGAAGAGGCCGGCCTGTCCCTGCCTGATAAATACGAGATATAAACTATCCTACCTATTAGACGAACTAAATATGCCTAAATAGTCCTACCTACTCGAGAAGAGCTAAAACTACTCTATATTATTCTACCTGATTTTAATAAAAAGTAGAGATAAATCAGACTCAAGTTAGTATTTAATATAAAAACGAGATGAAAATAAATTTACTTATACAAGTGTGATTTTTCTGAAATTTTATATGATAAAATGCAAAGATGCAGTTGTATAAATTGAAAAAAAGAAACTTTTAATAGCAAACAAAACACATGTATGATAATAATGAAAAACTAAAGCAATGTAAATTTAAAAAGTAGATACAAGACTGCATGATTATTGAAAAAATATGTTAAAACATAAAAAAATCTGATCGATAGATACTGTGAACTTAAATTAACTTAATTTCTAAAGTATAACATCAATAACGGTGACTAATTGTTTTGTTTCAGTGAAATTAATCAAAGATAAGCGACTATTAAAAAAGAACTTAATTTAATGATAAACTTATAAGTTAATTAAAAATAGAAAATTTCCAAAATAGAACATTAGAAAAAACAAAACCATTTTTAACAATATGCTAAATGATTATGTAAGTATTTGATTATATAGAATTTACCACAAAATTTACCAGCAGTTAAAAATAGAAAATAATAAAAAAAAATTAAAGGTAAAATTTCAAAAAACAAGAATTTCAAAAATAGAACATTTAGAAAAACTCAGCTATTATTAATAATATACTAAATAATTATTTAAGTATTTGATTATATAGCATTTACTACAAAATTTACTATCAGTTAAAAATAGAAAGTAATAAAAAAAATAAAGATAAAATTTTAAAAAACAAGAATTTCAAAAATTGAACATTTAGAAAAAAGCAGTTATTTTTAATAATACACTAAATGATTATTTAAGTATTCAATTATATAGCATTTACTATAAATTTACCATCAGTTAAAAATATAAAATAATAAAAAAAATTGAAGATAACATTTTAAAAAACAAGAATTTCAAAAAAGCATTTAGAAAAAAACAAACTATTTTTAATAATATACTAAATAATTATTTAACTATTTGATTATATAGCATTTACTACAAAATTTATCATCAGTTAAAAATGAAAAATAATAAAAAAAATAAAGATAAAATTTTAAAAAACGAGAATTTAAAAAATATATCATTTAAAAAACCCCGTTATTGTTAATAATATACAAAATGATTAATTATTCGATTATATATATAGTATTTACTACAAAATTTACCATCAGTTAAAAATAGAAAATAATAAAAAAAAATAAATATAAAATTTTAAAAAATAAGAATTTCAAAAATAGAACATTAGGAAAAACCCAGCTATTTTTAATAATCTACTAAATAATTATTTAAGTATTTGATTATATAGCATTTACTACAAAATTTACCATCAGTTAAAAATAAAAAAACAATAAAAAAAATTAAAGACAAAATATTAAAAAATATTGTAACCAAATCATTTCTCGTCAAAAGTTAACAATACTTAATCTCTAAATGCAATTCACACATTCTCATCTTAAATTGGTTTTAAAGTCATCAAAATGAAATTAATTAATGTATTGATGTTAATAACAAAATAATAATATTTAAAATGTTAAGTCATTTACTATTGTTGAAGTGAATATCTGGTATACGAGAGACAGATTAAAAAAATAGTGATTGTATATACATGTATTGAATATCAAAACAAAAATAATGTAATTTTACTAAACTGATAGTAGAAGTAAATATATATATATATATATATATATATAGAAAAATAAAAAATAATATATATTATATAATAAAAATGTAATATATATTAACCTTTTTATAATTATTAATTATAAAAAATTATTAACTATCAAAAATGTCATATACAAGTCCACGACTTATATATGACATTCACTTTAATTAAGAATGAATTTAAGAAGACAAATGTATCTTTATACTGTGATAAATCCATATTATTTCTTTCTAATTGAAACATTATTAATCACCGTTATCAATGTTAACTTTATAAACTTATAACTAAACAACTAAACCTAAGGTTTCTTGTTGATTTTTAGCTGCACTGATGGAGCAGATCATTCAGGACATGGCGATGATCAAAGAAATCAATATTGAATATGTTGCTTTAAATACACCCCCTCCAAATATGCTGACTCCTGTACTTTTCAGAACAAACCGCTTCCGAAGAGATCTGAAATGATTTGAATTAGTCGAGACACTCAGTATCTTATGATTAATTATTCTTTTAAAATATTTAATTCAAAAATAAAAATTCAATTTGATAAATGTTATTTCAAAAAATAAATAGTTTATTGATTACTTAACTAAATGACGATATAGCTGATTTAATCTGTATTGGTCTTTCCTCAATTTCCCTTTTGAATCGTTCCAATTTCGATCCGAGATCTAATTTTCATGCTTTTCGTCTAGAAAATCATTAGTCTTTAATGAGTAAACTGACTATTTTAAATAATTAATGTTATTACATATTTTTTTAATTTTTTACACATAATTTACCTTTGACAACAAGCAGCGGATCAATGTGTAGTCATAACCGGATCATTCTCCAAAATGAACAAAAGCGACAATGTTTCTATACGTAACTGGATATGTAGGCGTGCTGTATATGAACACCAGTAGCGCTTTCACTAACATCTACCTAAAAACAGAGTTATTACATTTTTCAAACATTCTCTATTAATAATTAAAAATATTTAATAATAATAGAAACTAAAGTAGATATTATTTTTATTAAGTATCTTTTGTTAATTCTCTTTCATTATCAGTGCTGCTCTATACAACAAACAAACAGAGTTTAAACAATGATAGTTTGAAATATTTGATTTTATAATAAATATTAAATTTACAAATCCAAAAACGGTGATTCTGAACGTTTAATGGCAAAGTAATTTACTTTACAAGTACCTTTCGATAAGTCTAGTCCTCGGAAATTGCGATAAATCCTTGAAAAATTTGAACTGTTCTTTGTACACCTCGTTCCGTTCCATAGTGCTCTCATAAAAGAAAAAATACGATAAAATGTTACAATAATAAAAGTGCTCTGCACGAAATATACCCGAGATGAACATTTTAAACTGTTCTTCGTATTCCTTGTTACATTCTGTAGCTTTTTTTATAAGAGACGAAATGTTTATATGCTGCTTTTGCGATGACAAGTAGCTGCTGCTTCTACGATGACGAGTAGCTGCTGCTTCCAGACACGTCTTCGCCGGGCTGGTGAATGAAAGTGATTTACGCCAATCTTCGTACGATTTAAATCCGAACGCATTTCGATAATTCGAACCGATCACACATCTGTCGACGTCGACGACTACGACGACGTTTTCGGCGACGAAACAGCGATTTCGAACGAAAGTGTAAACAATTTAACATATAATGTTTATACAGGAACACGTAGAATAATGATATCCTCCGTCACGGAGACAAAAATAAATAAATAAACGTGTTCCATACGAAACATACTAGAGCCGAACTTTCTCGTTCTGTTTCGCCGTTTCATCATCATGATAATATACGTTCGGTGAAGTAGACTCGCAAAGGCCAATACGAAGCACATGACTCCAGACACAAAGACCTTCAAGCCTACTCACTTTCGTCGTCATCGCCGTTTCGACGGATTACGAAGCGCTGTCGCACGACGCCTCTACGTAGACTACAATGAGGTAATCAAATACGATACAACAGAGTAACACCCGTGTGAGTCTGCAGGCCCGGGGATACCATCAACGACACAGTATAAATACTTGCAGCAGACCTGCCACTTCCGCACCCCGTTATTCGCAAAAATCCACACAGTACGACCATGGCCATCGGAACAAAATTAGCACGGTTACAAAACTAAAGTTTCGCCCGAAAAAAGACGAAACCGAGAGCGCTCTCTTAGACCTATCTTAATTGTCGAAATACGAAACAAACTAGTCTCGCTAATTCGACAGGGGATAAAGCAAAAGCCAGACTCCTAGGTCCGACGGGGTTCCTAGACCGATGGCGTACTGTGCAGAGAACGGTTAGCAGTAGGCAATGTAAGCTGTCGAAAGTAAGTACAAGGACGAGGACAATATCCTGTACCTTTAACGCATCCTCCGCTGACGTGTATTAAACTATTCGTACCGCACCACGGAATAACTTGGTAATGTTCCCTAAGCAAAATGCCAATTACTCAAAGATTACTAACTGCCTGTTTTTGCACGTATCAGAGCTCATACATTTCACGCTCGTATGATCATAGAATCATTCTGTATCGAATTGATCGAAACGTGCGTCGATTTAAACGAAGCAAACACCATCCTTGAAGATGAAATCTGAAATTAGAAAATGTGTAATTAGAAAAATTCAAAATACATAATTTGATCAAAATTATATCTAAAACAAGTTTTTGAAAAAATAAAAATATCTCTAAACATTAAATTTAAAAATTCAACATATGTAATTTAATCGAAATTATATTTAAGTATTTAAAAATTAAAACAGACTAAAATGGTAAATTTGGAAAAATCAAAATACATAATTATTCAAAATGAAATTGAATGGTGATGTGCAATGTGAAATATTGTGTGTGTATGTATATATATATATATTTGTATGAAACAGTTTTTTTTGAAAATCTAAAAATAATTCCATATTCTTGTAAATTCATTTAAAAATAATTATAATAAATAATAAAATTAATTAAACACTTACATGATTATCGATATTTCATTCGATGCAACTATCCACGGTATAATATTCTTCGGCCACGTGCTCTACGTGAAACACTTCCTTTTTTCATGAAAATCTACAAATAATTCCATATTATTGTAAATTGATTTTAAAATAATTGTAATAAATAAAAAAAGTTAATTAAACTTACATGATTATTAATATTTGATTCGATATAACTATCCTCGACAACGTGTTAATATTCTCCATTGCCGGACATTAACTCGGGTTCACAACTACGAAAACACGTCTTATCTCAAGGAAGTTTGAAATAAGAAAGAACGCGGCGACTGAATACCAAAACAGCGTTGTGACGTCAAAAACGGAAAAACGTAGAACTAAAGTCATTGATGCGCAATAAATTACATAAGCCTACACTAAAATTGATTTTGACGGTATTTTCTTTCGGTAGGAAAAAAATATAACATATATTGGTACATTAGAACACATACATACGGGCAAAATTTTGCATTACTAGAATATATATATATATATATATATATATATATATATATATATATATATATATATATATAACGTTCAAAAACAGTAACTCGTTAAATTTTTATCGTCACGTGTTATTACATCATTTTTTAAATGCACATTCCAAATCGCGATTAGGCAAGAATGATACGTATAAATTGTATGTGCATATGTGTATAATTGTTTGTGTATGTTGATGCATTTTAATCCCCAGTACACTATTAAGGTGTTAAAATTTGGATATTTGTAACAGGGATATCAATAATTACAAAAATCCGACTGTCTTACATAATCATTGTGAAGGATCTACTTGCTTGTAAATATGACGACAATAATGGCAATGAAATGATATGTTGTCGGTTACAGATTTTTTTTATACCGACTCCAGTATTTATTAATAATATATAATTGATTAATAACATTTAATAGAGTCTTGTTTTTGATCTCTGCTATAAATATATTGAATTTTTTACATGACAATATTAATAACGCAGTAGATATGTGATTTGCTGTCTTGCAGACTACCTGCTCGAACTCGAAATGTTCTATCGAACGTGGAGAGTAAGAGTGAACGTGCAGAAATGCGTGGCGGTCCTTTTCCACACAAAGCGACAGGTGGAGATATGAACCCGAACAGTTCGAGTTCAATAAATCACAGGTCACCTGGGTGGATGAGACTAAGTACCTGAGCATAATACTTGACAAATATCTAAATTTCAGAAGTCATACTAAGTATGTTCTCTCGTAGGCTCAGAGGCGAAGCTCTGCAGGTTGTACCCGCTACTATATAAGATAATAATAAGCCGAAATTGGCGCTGAGAAGTAAGCGTTATGCTCTCTACCTCAGCAGCATTCGGCCGATTATGACGTATGCGAGTCCAACCTGGGCCTATCATGCTCATGACACCAATTCGATTCAGGTGTTCCAAAATAAATACGCTCAACTCAATCGAAGTGCATACTATTTTGTTCAAAACTTCACTCATCACTGATACCTACAGCTTCCGACAATCGAAGAGTTTGTCTGCGGACAAGCACGTTAACTGTATGAAAATCATTTGATTAACCAGTTGCGCTGGCAATTAATTAATATGCACGCGTGGTAAATCCGTCCAAAGCAATTCGCAGCGAGTTGGTATTTGAAATAATTTTTTTATAAAGTTTTAGACACACACACACATTAACATTATAGTAAAACTCTTAAATTGATTAACAAATTTATTAATAATTTTTCAAAAGGAGTATTTCTTGGGTTTTGGTACGTTTGTTATTTTACCGAATAGAATAGAGGTATTAAAAATTACATATCCATTAGAAAAAAGAATATTTTTCTGTAACTTTTTGCAAATTTTCTCATTAAAGGAAAAGATGATAAATAGCTATCTTGCAGGTCTACTCCACCCATACCATCATTGTAATCTAAAACTGTATTAGGTTTTGTAATGTTTCCATTTTGGTCTGTATAATTTCTACATTTTTTCTTTTTTGTTACCTTTTTTTTGCTTTGAAATGTTTTGAAGAAAGTAAATATATATCTTTTTTGTCCTTCCATTTTACAGCTAAGATACCATTGTAAGATCTTAAAAGAACGTAAAATGTTTTTAATTTTGTCGCTGCGAGATCTTTTAGCATATTCTTTCTATTAGATCTGACTGTTCCGATAGTATTAATTTTTTGCAAATATAATTTTCGATACAGTTTTGGTGACGAATACCAGTTATCTAAAAAGAGGGTGTGTGCAAAATCAACTAAAGGTCTACATAAATTCAGTACAAAATCTTCTGATGCGCTATTATCAGAATAAAATAGTTCTTTGATAAAATAGTTTTTTATAATAATTAAAAAAAATATTGTGTTTTGTAGTTACTTGATTATTATTTAATGAAAATATGTAAAATTAATGAAGTTCTACAAAAAAGCACTTGTATGCCTTCAAAACAGAAGTGTGACACTTGCTAACTGAACTCCGATGTTATTTTAACTTACAAAAATCACACGATGTGCTATGTACGCCTTATCGATATTTGGTACAGATAGCAGTTGACGTACATAGCACGTCATTCCAGCGCAACTGGTTAAGACATAAACATTTTTTTTGTCTTCAGTCAAAGTTTACATTAAATTTCAAATTATTAAAGAGACATGAAAGTTGTATATACCTACTTTATATATATGTATGTATGTATGTATGTAATATTAAACGTTGACCAGTAATTTAATTATTAAATTTTAATGTTTGTACAAACTTATACAAGAGTTTGTAAAATAATAGTTAATGATATTAATACATTGTTTTTATTAAATTGTTTATTATTTTCTAATAGCAATAGTAATTTCATATTGTTTGACATTTTTATTAAGTTGAATATTTATTAACAGATCATAAATATGGAAGATTTTTTTTTATTTCAATAACAATGTGATTTTTTTATATGTTGAAAATATATACAATATATTTATTTAATATTTTTATATGATCCTTCCTCGACAATAATTTATATATTATAAATATTTTTAGAAGAAGAAATTTTATTAAAATAACAGGCAAAAAAAGTAACTTTTATTGACATTATTCATATACAAATACGTACACATTTTCGATAAACGAAAAAACGAGACAATACAATGAATTCATTTCAAATATGATTTTTAAAAGTTGTTCAAGTTGTCAGTAAATTCACTACAATTTCGAGATTTTCAGAAAATAGATTTCCGTTAGGGGAATATTGCGAGTAGTTGATATAAAACGCTATGATATCCATTGAAGTTTGTTGGTAAAACGAACATGTGTGTGGATGTGTGTACGGTTGATATCTTACGAGTAGATAGAAACGGATATCTAAACCGGTCTGAGGGCATGACGTCTGACACGTCGTCCATACCCTGACGGAGATTGCCGTTTTCGAAAGGATAATTACTTTGTCTTTGTTATTCGAGCCGAGCTTAAATTAAAGGAAACGAACGTATCCGGGTTGGAGCGTATACGTTTGTTGTGTAGGTACTGTTAAAGACACTTGATTTACTTGAGGACATGTATATATATATATATATATATATATATATATATATATATATATATATATAGATATACATATGTATATATAGAAGATACTTTGGTTTTCTATGTTTAAAGACAGATTTTTAAAAAAAATCAAATCTAAATATTTGAATTTTTAATTGATTGTTTTTTAAATTTTACATTTTCCCCAGATTATTTGTGAATATTCTTTAATGATAGTTAATTATCTTGTTTAAATCCGGTCAGTAAACAAAATACGATTCTAAAACTAAGTATGATTATCTTTGATTTTGTGCAACTTTGAAATTTTTTTAATTTTGTTAAATTTACTAATAAAAGATTTACATTGTCTACTTTGGCTTTAAGTTATGTTTCTTTAGATTCATGATCAATTTTCCACATTTTTTTATTGTTATAGAGATAATTTTTGAGTATTTACTTTACTTTTTTCTCAAATTCTGTGATAATCCAGTGTTCATTATATTTATTTTTAATAATAATTTTTATATATTTCTCTAAAGTTTTTATAGTTTTGAAACGTTCTGTGTTATCATATATGGTTGAATGGCTTCTATTTAATGTTGTAATTATTTCATGAAGTTTTTTCACAGTTGAAAATGTTAAATTACAAACTTTATAATTTTTAATAATATTTGCATCGTTGCATTCATTTAATAAAAAAAGAAAGTTTTATATACACAGCAAATTTCAACACAAAAACAAATAAATCAAAAAAATATATAAAATTATATTCTGAAATTTATCTTATTATATTAATATACATACAACGAATTGCCACATGGCAGTTTTATTTTGAGATATGTTTTGATATTACTTAATATTCTTTTTTTGATTTAAAGTGAATACATTAGGAATTGAAATAATAGTATTTTAATAAACATAAAACTAATTTTTATTTCTTTTATTCCATATAAATGATCATAATGTATGAGCTTCATTTTGAGTTATTATATAAAATTCTTAAATAGTTAAACATTTATATTTTTTATAATTGTTTTATTAAATCATTTTTTTAATAGTAAAAAATAAACTACTCATTTTGGATTGTATGTTATTTTGACTATTATTATAATAATTTATTTTTTTAAAAAAATATTTAAAATAATTTTCACTATTAGGATTTTTTTTTGTTATACTGCATAGTAAAAATTAAGATAATTACAAAAAGACATTTGATTTGACAATTTGATTTATTGTATGAAAAATAATATTTATATATATATATATATATATATATATATATATATATATGTGTGTGTGTGTGTGTATGTATCTACACGAGTGTATACAGAAAAAAAATTCGTAAATATTTTATCTGTAATTGAATTTTCTGTTTTCTGTCAATTCAATGAAATTGATTGTGGTTTCGTGTACAAATAAATTTATCAGAAATAAAATTGTATATTATACTTAGTAATTTTCTTATACAAATTTAATTAATCAATATTTGAACTGAAATATTATAGGGTTGATTGATTATTTAGGATTTCAGGGTATGTTTATGTATGATGTTTCTAAATGTGCTTGATTTGAATGATGTCGATATTTTGCGTGGGCAATTCCCAATTAACTACCGTCTTTTGAAATATATATTTTCATTAAAAATATATTTAAAATGCGAATCTATTTTAATTGTTTTTATATTTAATAGTGTTCTTTTTGGTAACATGTTGAGTTGTTAAAAGTTCTGTTTAATTTTAACATAGTGTTTATTGTTATAAAGTTGAAATTTTATTTTAATCAAACGTACACACACACATATATACATGTTTAAAGTAACTTTTAAGATTTTTGATATTATCTTTAATTTTCATCAGAATAGATAAATTTCAAGTAAGAATAATTAAAATATTTATTATAAACAAGTTAAAAATGAAATGAAGTAAAAAATATTAAAAAATCTGTCAGTTCATGATGATTAGTTATAGTCTTTTGAAACGATTGTTATGGGAATTACATTTTTTTTAATATTTGCGTATTAAACATACATATATGCTTATATTTATTTGAGATACGCACAAACACGAATTCATATACGTACGTGTATGTATTTACCTTCTTCACTTCAAAGTCTATATGTTCATTCTTGCGGATTTTACAAGTAAATGACATTACTGTTATATGTATACAACAAAGTATTTTTGTGTATATATTTTTCTTAGCTTCGTTTCGGTTCCCCTCGAGGAATTTGGATATAGATTTTCAGTGAAAACATTATTATACTCCCTTGCATCCACTTGTAATATCAGTGTGATATTGTTTCTGAATTGAACAACGGGGCTTAGTGCGTCTTTTGGAAATCTTATTCATCTGTTTATAAAGTAACTTTTCTTTGAATGACATTTCAAATGAAATCCATAGGATGTATGTGTATTTTTTGTGTGTTCTATTGTGGATTTATAAAATTACATTTCCATTTACAATTACATTTCACGCATGTTCGAAATACGCCCGTGTGTTCACTGATTGAATATTTTAATATTGTTTCGTATGTAACTGTATATAAATACACGAGTATAGATTTAATGTTACTTCGTTTTAAAATAAAATATTGTCATTCAAAACTGTTTTTGAGTATAGTTATCAATATTTTTGAATGACATTTATTTATGAATTTTCGATATATATATATATATATTTCTAACTAATGCTAGATGAAATATCTTCCAGTGCTTACAGTTATTCAACATCTCTCTTCTATCTCACACAGATGAATTTTTCATGTCACAATCACATTTATCAGTCTGTTCTTGTGATTTTATTATATCTCTAGGTTCTCATACAAAAATTTGTCTTATCCATCGATGCTTTTCTCCTCTTTGTATATGATCAGCTTATTTCCATTTAAAATTTTTACTTTTATTATAAATTTCGTAATTTTGGTTTTCTTTCTAATTCTCTCATCTCTCTTTCTGTTTCTATCTATTATTTCTAATATACATCTTTCCATTTTTGTAGTCTTCTTTTCTATTCGTTGTTAATCGTTCATGTTTCACAGCTGTAACACAAAACAGATTCGATCATTGATCTTTTTATATTATTTTTGGTCTTGGAAAGTCATGTGTTTATTCTACCAATTTAAGGGGTTATACGCAATTAGAAATTTCAAAAAATCGATTTTTTTTTGCATTTTCGGAATGCACATATATTTGAGAATATTCTCTGAAAATTTGAAGTAAATCCGATAAATATTTTCGGATATACACCTGAATTTGTAAAAAATTTTTTAACTATGTGTAAACTACTTCCGAAACTTCAAACGCGTTTATCTCAAAACGGTGTTTTCATAGTCGGTGATCTCGATATCTCAGAAATGGCTGAACCGATCGGTCTCAAATTTTCACACAATCTTCTCAAATATATTCCTCAGGTATTGAATGAAAGGAATAAGGTTTACAAAAATTATTACTATTTTTTTAAACAATTTGGAGCGAAAATTTTAGTAAAAAACGAAAAATTTTTTTCAAGTAGACGCCATTTTGTCAAAAATGAAAATTTTTATTATTCCTTCGTTCAATACCTGCATTAATCTATCCTTTAAAAGAATTGAGCATATTTTTTGATTTGAAATAATCCAAACCGCCGATATGGAGATCACCGCCAAGCGCCTTTTTTTGGAGGTCGTTCGGGACATCGTCTGCAGGAGCGGTGCACTTCAATATTTTTTTATGATCGACATGTTATTTTATTCTTGAAAGTAGGATCTATTCAAATAACCATAATTTGTAATTGCAAAATAAATACTGTTTCTAAAAAAAATTCCTAAAAAAACGTCGTTTTTGCGCCTCGCAAGTGCGTATAACCCCTTAAGTTAAGGTAAACTAACACTTTCTGACTTGTCTCTATATGAAATTTAATTTCATTTTGTGTATATACCAAGCTGCTCTGCCTTCTATCAGATTCGTTCGCCGATCCTCGAACTTGTTACTGATTATTAATGTAAATAAGTCATAAAAAATAAAATGTTTAGAAAGATATGTTTATGGTTCTTTTTAAATGATGTTTATTATAAATTGGTGGTCTGATGTGAATTCAAATCTAATGTCAATACAAAAAAATGTTCGAAAGTCTGTCTGAAAATATTTGTTTTTATATTTTTTTGTTATTTCTCTCTCTCTCTTTCTATATATATATATAATTTTTTTAAATTAAAGTGACATTAAAAGTAATAGGTATACACTATATTAAAAATTAGCCTAATAAATATAAATTATTTTATTTATTTTCTTAATCAAGAAAAATATTATTATTTTCCTATTTATTTTTATGACATAACTCAATATTTTTATTAAAAAAATGAAGTTAATATCCAATGAGATTAGAGTAAAATCTTTTAAAATTGATTAAACAAAATGAAATATCTACGAATTGTGTACGATTTTTTGTAACATATAACAGAAATTATTTTTTCGTATATAAGGATATGTAAACATACACATGTATTCAAATATGTATTCGAATTTATACGTATTAAGAAAAGCTACCTTACAAATAATTTTTAATATTCACCCCTATAAAGCATGTTGTATGTCATTCGCTTGTAGGTATGTATATAACTTGTTTTACGTTCTCCACGCTTTGATTCAGTATGCATAACATTTTTCCGACTTTGCAAAGAAAAAGGTAAATCAAGTCTTCACTTGTTCCATATATATATATATATATATATATATATATATATATATATATATATATATATATATATATAACCTCCAAAAATCGATCGTAATATTTGACTCACATCATCTATCACGAAATACATTTGTATGTATCGTTCTAGAACTTTTTTTCCGTTTCAATTTTTTATGTATTGGTATTCGAAAATGGGTTCCTTGTATGAGTAAAAGCATTTTTTCGCAAACGTGAAATATTTTATTATTTAACGTGTGACATAAAGATAAATGTTTATATTGGATCATACTGGAATGTTTGATTATATTTGAGTGCACGAATTTTTAAAAAATATGCTTTAAGCGTGACATTCGATATAAAATGTATTTTTTACTCTAACATTTGTATAGCAAACAAAACAAATTGAATTATATATATATATATATATATATATATATAAATGTATGTATGTAAATGTAATAAAAGAGATATATGTTAATTTATGTACATATTTTCAAGTTTGCTATATTTCTTTATATGATATAATTTTTTTTTCATATGTATTTTAAAGATATAGAATTCTTATAAATCATCACATATAAAATCTAAGAAAATGTAAGTATAATGTGTATATTTTTTATGTTTTCGATAAAGTACAATTTAATAACACTTGTGTTAACGTTCTTGTCAAGATAAATAAATACAACCAATTATGTTAATATGAATTTTAAAATTTAACAATTTTTAATGTTGCGTGTTTTGTCTAAATAAAATTCTATGATTATTATTAAGGTGGTATCTAAAATCAATGAATGTATTATAATATACAGTTTTGTTGTATGTAAACATATTTTTTCTACATATATATGAAACTCTAATATTTTAATTTAATTTAATTTTGTAATAAGGTAAGGTATTATAAAAATATGCAATTAAAATATATTTTTTTAATTATGTTATATACATATATCATATTTATATATATATATATATATATATATATATATATATATATATATATAGTAACGGGGTGTTTGTATATGCACTTATATAATTCTGTATAATAATATATATCAGAATAAATATTTATTGTTAATTTTCGATGAAAATAGACTTCAGTTGGTATTAAAACTTCATTCCAGTCGTTTTATTTTGACTAGTGAATCTGACAAATACATTTCATTGATTGTGGACGGCACGGTATTGGTTAATCAAACGAAGAACGATTTAAAAATGAACAATTTGACAAAAAGTATATTCCATGTAAATGATTCTCATCATTTCCATATTAGCAGTTATTATGTTTTTCTGTTACCACCTGTGCGTGAAAATTATCATTGAATATCATTGGGAACGCAATGTAATAATAAACAACTCCCAGAGGGTTAAAGTGAACATTTGAAATTAATGTTTTTGGTGATTGAGAATGAATAATTTATATGATCGAAATGATGGGAAATGTGCTTCGACTGATTTCATCGTAATTTTAATTAGAGACGGATTTAATAAAATAATATATTTAAAAAAAAAATTAAGATCAACAATAAGCATTTATAAATAGTTTAATAATTGTATATATATATATATATATATATATATATATATATATATGTATATGTATATATGTATGTATGCATGATAAATATACTTTCTATTGAACTTTTCCAACATTTAGAAATTAAAAATATATTACAATACCAAGCAAGTGTGGCATTTTAAGTAAATTTCAAAAAATACTGAAAAATTTCTTCGAATGTATAATAAGGGCAGTATATATATTTTTGGATTTACGAGGGTGGTCCCAGAAGTACCCGACCCAACAAAGAAAACACAAAAATTTTGGAAAAAAATATATTTATTTTTCAACATAATCTCCTTTCAGCTCTATACACTTTTCCCAGCGATGTTCAATAAGTTCGATACCCTTTTTATAATAAGAACTGTCTTGCTCCTCAAAATACCCATTAACTGCCGACATCACTTCTTTATCGTTGGGAAATCTTTGACCACTGAGCCATTTTTTCAAGTTTGGGAACAGAAAATAATCCGAGGAGGCTAAATCTGGCGAATAGGGTGCATGAGGTAGCAATTCAAACTTTAATTCATTAATTTTGGCCATTGCAATAACGGATTTGTGAGCTGGTGCATTGTCTTGATGAAACAACACTTTCTTCTTAGCCAAATGCGGCCGTTTTTGCTTGATTTCTTCGCTCAAACGTTGCAATAAGTTCGCATAATACTCGCCGTTGATAGTTTTTCCTTTTTCAAGATAGTCAATGAAAATTATCCCACGCGCATCCCAAAAAACCGACGCCATGACCTTGCCTGCAGATGAAACGGTCTTCGCCTTCTTTGGAGCCGGTTCTCCCTTTTCAGTCCATTGTTTTGATTGTTCTTTTGTCTCGGGTGTGAAGTGATGGACCCATGTTTCATCCATGGTTATGAAACGGCGCAAAAATTCTGCTTTGTTGCTATGAAACTTCGCTAAACACTCAATTGAAACATCTTCACGACACTGTTTTTGCTCGAGTGTGAGCAAACGCGGCACCCATCTTGCACACAGCTTTCTCATGTCCAAATTTTCAGATAATATGCGATGTACCGCACTTTTTGAAATGGCTACTATGTCTGCTAGCTCGCGCACTTTTAGTCAACGATCATCCAGTACCGCTTTGTGGATTTTCTTCACCATTTCTGGAGTCGTCACCTCATTTGGTCGACCACTGCGATGCTCGTCTTGGCAGCTCGTACGGCCTCGTTTAAACTCTGCTACCTAATATTTCACTGTTGTAAACGAAGGAGTAGACTCACCCAGAGTAGAATCCAGTTCAGCTTTTATATTGGTTGGGCTGAGGCCTTTCAAATAAAAGTATTGTATCACGTAACGATGACCAATTTTCTCCATTTTCACAAATTCACTGAAAACGTTTACTATTGATGGCTGCCAAACAAATACTAAACAACGTGGCGTCCTCAAACTTGAAACATATGCTTTATAGATTGTGTACTTTCTAATACAGTGATATTTTTTAAACAACTACCGCCATCTCTAGGTCAGGCCGGGTACTTATGGGACTACCCTCGTATATATAATTTTATGTAGTTTCGGTGTATTTAACGAATTAATCAGTTATAAACAATGATTTTAATTTATTAAATAATAGATATTATATAAATTAAAATTATTACTCTATTGTTAAATGACATTTTGATAATAACTTTTTATTTAAAAATGGAAAATTGAAACGTCAACATTTTTCTTATAATTTATTACTTAGTAAATTGAACTGTTTAAAGTTTTTATTGAAGCTATTGTATTTTTAATAACAATCATTAAACTGTTTTAATGGAGCAATATGTGATGTTATATATATATATATATATATATAAATTATGAAAAATAATATTTCATTTTTGTCCACAAGAAATATTTTTTAATTATGGTTAAGAAACAACGTAATATATTTAATAAATGATTGAATTTGACGCTGGTGATGAAATAACAGCTTTGTCAAGTAATCTTTGTTACAAAACATCCGTGTTAAATTTAACACGGTAATTTGTTTTTCTTGCTTGTCATAAAATGACTACCTCTGCTGCTTTCATGTTATTTACGCGCTGACGGTTGAAAATTTGATATTTCAACAGTGGAAAATATTTATTGATAACAGAGTCTGTTGTCGGTATCAAATGAAAGAAAAGTTTTAATTATTTGAAAGTAACATGGTTTGAAGTATGGTTATATATATATATATATATATATATATATATATATATATATTTATAAATTTGGAATTTTTGCAAAAATATAAATGTATTTATGAAATTCTACATGAATAATTAAACTAATTTGAAACTTTTCAGGATCATTCAATAATTATTATTGTTCTTTTGTGTAAAATTGAATTATTTCAAAATTGTAAAGATTAATAATGAATTGATGGCCATATTGTAATCTTTTTTTATCGGAAGTATTGTACGAAGAAATTTTACATTTTAGTTGTCAAATTCAGATAACGTAACAAATTTTCGATATGACTCTTTATCTAAAACAACAAAAAAACTAATATAAAGTTTCTCTTCCTCGTCGTCCGTTTTTTCTCTGTGCATTGAAATTTTACGAAATATGCTCATGTCAAAGTATAATAAAAGTAGGTCAATCTTTTGTTTGTATAGTATGTGTACACTGAGGAACTTTTTGAACAAATTCTTTAAAAAAAATACTATATCATAAGATTGCTCGTAGTATTTTTTCCCTGTAATCTTTCTAAACAAAAAATGTCAACTTTTCTTAAAAAGTATCTGAAGAAGATCTATTAACTTAATAGGAGATATCAGTGTATTAATCTGTATATTTATTAAAATCTATAAATGTATACATACATACATACATACATACATACATACATACATACATATATATATATATATATATATATATATATATATATAATGCGACAAAATTCATGCACTCTTAAATGTAATTGAATCTTTTTTATTTCTTATTAATTCGATTTATTTAAGTTATTCTCATTATTATGAGATTTAGAAAAGAGTATCAATTTTTTATTTTTTAAAAGGAATGATATTTTTTGCATCAATAGCACCAAATTACAATAGTTGAAAGATGAAAGATTCTTTTAGAACTTTCCATTTCCAGTGATTTAATCTCTTCTTGTTTCATTACAAGTAGACAAATTTTCTAATAGCTCTGTCTCATCTATTCATGGGTCTCTTCTTCCTTGGATTTGTTGTACGTTTTTGAATTCTTAATCAAAAATTTCTCTTGTACATATGTATATATATATATATATATATATATATATATATATATATATATATATATATATATATTTCTTATTAGATTAATTATTTTTATTTTAAAATTTTTATTTTTATTAAAATGTTCGTAATTTCGGTTTTCGCTCAAATATAATAGATTTTTTTCTATCTCTACGTGTAAAATAATGTACTTCTTATTGGATTTCCTTCCACATTAAGAAATTAAAATACAATAATTCTAATTATATATATATATATTTCTATAAAAACAAATAAATTCATTAATTTACAGAAAATATGAATTTTCTCTTATATATATATATATATATATATATATATATATATATATATACGAGGTTCGTAATTTTGGGTAAGTATGGTAAATTTATTTATTGTTTAATTTAATTAATTATTTAATTTAATTAAATTTTTCAATTTAATTTTTATAACTTTTTTACCATACTTATCAAACGACCCATATATATATATATATATATATATATATATATATATATATATATATATATATATATATATATATATATATATATATATATATATATATGTGTGTGTGTGTGTGTGTGTGTGTGAATTCTTGTTTTATATGTTTTTAATTCAGTTCAGTAAACAGTCAAGATTTACATGAATCATTGGTATATTTTATATCCTTCGAACCTTTTCTATTTGAAAACACGGCCCACGACCATCAGAATGTTCTATGCCATCCGAGATAGGGTTTAAAGATACAAACAGAAACCTCCTTCAAAATAATATTATTATTGAATATCTACAACACCAACAAGCTTTATATAAGCGTACATTAGAATGCGTTGGCTGTTACACCGCGTATAATGTTTACATTACGATGATAATATTTACCTTAGAAACTTACTGCAGAAAACATACAGTAGCCACCGCATCCCTATCCCATGTCAAACAAATAACATATAAAACAATCTCCTTTTATACGAAAGCACTGAACTTCCAAGAATTCATTCTCTTCTTGTATTTATAGTGAACGGTTTTTGTATCACAAACTGTTTGAAGTGGTTTTACAATGATAAACGATTCGATAGAAATAAAGAAAAGTACGAACGATTCTTTTTCCAAATATTACATATATACATACATACATGCATACACACACACACACACACATATATATATATATATATATATATATATATATATATAAATGTGTTCGTGTGAGTATGCAGAATATTTAGTAAATTTGAATTTCTTATTGGATTTTCTTCTATACTAAAAAATTAAAAACATTTTAATTGATTTGATAACTTCTTACAAAAATAAATTCATTAATTTATAGAAAATATGAATTGTTTTCACAGATTATTGTAAATATTTTCATGTATTTTATATTATTTTATTTTTCTAAAATATCGTAATGTATACTTGTTTTTGGAAAGTTTAGTATAAAAATAATTATATATATATATATATACCCTCTTAGAAAAAAGCCGAAAAATAGGGTTAAAAATAAATATGGGAAAAACCAAGGTCATGTTCAATAATTTCGCTGAAAGAAGTAAAATATAACTAGAGAATCAGTACCTGGAACAAGTGGACGAAATAAAATACTTAGGGAAAACTATAAGATACGATGATGATTTATGGCCAGAAATCAAATCGAGAATCACAGCCACATGGGCAACATTTGGGAGACTAAATAGTATAATGAAAAGCAATATACCAATCTGTTTAAAAAGTAAGGCATATAACCAATGTGTACTACCGGCCTGTACGTATGGAGCAGAAACTTGGACTCTAAACACAAGAATGAAACAGAAACTGCTAACTGCTCAGAGAAGTATGGAAAGAATAATGTTAGGAATTTCCAAACTGGACCGAAAAACAAGCAAATGGATAAGGGAACAAACAAAAGTAATGGATATAATAGAGCAAGTTAAATCGTTGAAATGGACATGGGCAGGACATATAGCAAGAAGAGAGGACAACAGATGGACGAAGATTGTTACGGAATGGAGACCAAGAGATAAAAGAAGACCCAAAGGAAGACCACATCAAAGATGGAGAGATGAAATTGTGAAATATTGTGGAGGGCAAGGTTGGATGAGATTGGCCAGTGACAGGAAAGAATGGAAGAGGCTCGGAAAACTCTTCTTTTTTAATTATGACATTCGACGAGGCTTTCGCCCAGCAGTGGGCTTGATATGATGATGATGATATATATGATGATGATGATATATATATATATATATATATATATATATATATATATATATAATTTTTAAAACGTCCTCTGATGTCTTCATATTTCCAAATTCATTGGTTACATATCTTTGTTTTCTATTAATTCATTATCCCTTTCTATAGTTTTAATCTTAAACCAGGGTTTAGAATCTGAATTTTTAATGTTTCTGTTTTTATCATTTTTTAATAGAATGGTTTAATGGCCTAAATCATTACTTTAATTGGGAATCAAAAAATGGAAAAAATTCAATAAGAGATTCATGAATAGATGGGATAGAGACATGAGAAAATTCATTGGTATAGAATGGAAGAGAAAAACATTAGTCGATAGAAGAGGAATGTTTTGGGATAATCCTTTATTAATTAGTATTTAGAAAGAAGCTAATATATATTTTTTTATACTCTTTACAAGAATTATTCCTATATTAAGAAATTATAAAAAATTAAATTAATCTACAGTTCTCTTGTAAAATAAATTCATTATTTTGTTGAAAAAATGATATATGAATTTTTATATTATTTATTTATTTTATTAAATAGATAATATAAATTAACTGGTAGTTATCATAAATATAAGACAACTATTTTTATTTACGACTGTATTTTATAATTGAATTTTTAAGTGGTAATAACAAATATTTTAAATACAATTTTTATTTAAAATAATGTTTTCATTTCCCATACAATTTTATTATAGAATAAAACTCTTCTGTTTTTATTGACGTATGTAATGGATATAATAAGACACCAGCATAATTTTATTAACATTATAAAATCATCTCAATATTAAAAAAAGCAACAAAACTGGAAAACTTTTCTGATATATTTATACTGATAAATTTTATTTATTATTTGTTTCGTCGCTTTATTAATAGCATCTTTACACTAACAACACTGAACATATTTTTTCACGTCAGTTATAAAAGTAAGCAACGCGAATTGTGTCGTTCTTGCGTACGATAGTCGAAGATGCTGCGAAGATAGCTACCGAAACGTTCCAATAAATTAAACTTCCGGAGAAATGATACGATCTTAAAAACTTTCTTTTAGTAAACTAAGAATTTATATAATGACTGAAAAAATATCACGTACAGAGAAACAACATCGAGGGAATTGTGCGAGAGTTCGATGTTTTTAAGATTGTTGATTTATTATATGGGTATGATTGAATTTTAGATAAATTTAGGGTATATGGACATGTGTGTTTCTCTTTAATGTTTTTTATATTAGTATATGTATTTGTATACGGATACGTATAATCAAATACAAAATGGATTCAAGAGTCTTGAGTATTGAATGTAACAGTAGGTAACTAATAACTAATTTTATTATTATCATTGTCATTTTATTTCGTTATTTAATAACGTATGTAAAAAAAACTATTCTTGTGAACATAATCACGTACTATTGTTTTCCACACATCGTGATTAAATATGTAAAACAATAGATACGTGTGTCGGGAGTCATTCTACTAATAGAACGTAATTACAAGTACATTGTGCATACCGTAATCGCGTCTGAGATACAATTTAATTTGTATGTATAGTGAACAGGGAATGTTTGCCGGGAGGTTGTAACGCGTGCTGAATTTACCTCAGAATGGATTTTGTGTAAGGATTTTGGCCGTGTGGCTGTGCACGTGCGGTTCGTACGCGTACAAACGAGTACGGGCGCGTATAGCCTCCTTAAAATCTTCGTACACTCGTGAAATATTGCCTTCTTGTTTGTGTTGTAGCGTTGTGCGAAAAATTTTGACAAGATGTACTTAGTAAACGCACTATATGCAATAGACATGCGAACTATGTTTATTCAATAAGGGTTCAAGAGATTTACTCAAAGTGAATACTAAATACATACATACATAGATTACTTTCCAACATGTACATATATATATATATATATATATATATATATATATATATATATATATACAGTATGTATATACATCTAAAATAAGTTGTATAAAAATAGCAGTGGCAATCTTTCAGTTACATATTTTTAGAAATATGTTAAATAAAATTTGAAGGAAATTTCTATTTTTTAAAAAATAAACTATTATAAACTTAATTCACAATAACAAGAAAAAACTAAATCAAATTTATTTGTAATAAAATAAATAAATTCAATTATGCCAATAATCACCATTATCATCATTCCTGGCATTACAACCCTTAAGGGGTTATACGCAGTTAGAAATTTCAAAAAATCGATTTTTTTTTGCATCTTCGGAATGCACATATATTTGAGTATATTCTCTGAAAATTTGAAGTAAATCCGATAAATATTTTCGGACATACACCTGAATTTATAAAAATTTTTTAACTATGTGTAAACTACTTCCGAAATTTCAAACGCGTTTATCTCAAAACGGTGTTTTCATAGTCGGTGATCTCGATATCTCAGAAATGGCTGAACCGATCGGTCTCAAATTTTCACACAATCTTCTCAAATATATTCCTCAGGTATTGGAATGAAGGAATAAGGTTTACAAAAATTATTACTATTTTTTAAAAACAATTTGAAGCGAAAATTTTAGTAAAAAACGAAAAATTTTTTTCAAGTAGACGCCATTTTGTCAAAAATGAAAATTTTTATTATTCCTTCGTTCAATACCTGCATTAATCTATCCTTTAAAAGAATTGACCATATTTTTTGATTTCAAATAATCCAAACCGCCGATATGGAGATCACCGCCAAGCGCCTTTTTTTGGAGGTTGTTCGGGACATCGTCTGCAGGAGCGGTGCACTTCAATATTTTTTTATGATCGACATGTTATTTTATTCTTGAAAGTAGGATCTATTCAAATAACCATAATTTGTAATTGCAAAATAAATACTATTTCTAAAAAAAATTCCTAAAAAAACGTCGTTTTTGCGCCTCGCAAGTGCGTATAACCCCTTAATAGGATTTGGTCTCTAGAGCAATATCTCTTTATCCAAATTTATTTACCTTCTGAACTGTTGTTCTTGTTTTGCAATATAGTGATTTTTTTGAGGATGATGTTATTGGCTTCACGACTCAACCCCTAACCTAGTAAACTATGGTATCTCTCATTTTGGACTATCGTCATTATCTTGTCTGGTAAGAGGTCCTGCCAATAGCTATATTATTACAAGAATAGTATTTATTTGTTCACATAAGTACCATCACTATTTCAAAGTGGGATTTCTTTGGAAGAGATTTTGCCAATAATAGTGTTAGTTAAAATAGAAGAAATATTAAAAAGGTTGTATAAAATACAGATAAATCATTTATTTGATTCAATAACTGAATGGATAGTTTACATATATATATAGCAAGCTGACTTCTCTCGACTGTAGCATAAAGACCTTTTCCAAAACTGTTCAGTTCCAGTGATCCAATACATTTCTCTTCCATTTTACCTCAACAAATTTTATCATGTGTTTGCCTCATTTAATCAAGGGTCTTTTCATATGTTTCATTCTTGAGTTCTTTCAATCAATAATTTCTGTTATTCATCAATGGTCTTTTTTCTTGTTATATGACCAACCCATCTTCATTTTCCACTTTTGTTATAATGTAAGCAAATTTGGTTGTGTTTTGAATTCTCTAGTATCTTTTTTTATTTTTATGTATTATTCCTAATAAGCATATTTTTATGTTTATTTGTGCTGCTTAGTCGTTTAATTTTTCTGGTATTTAAGATCCACGCTCATTACCATAAGTGGAAATTAGTAGATTACATTGATCAGTAAATATAAAAGAATAGTCGACTTAATAATATAAGATTTTTTTAAAATTAATTTTATCCTATTTTTATTTTTGTGTAATATATATATATATATATATAATATCATTTTAATAGGAGTTTAAAAGTATGTAAAAAAATCATTAAAAATATATTGTTATATTACTATTTTTAAATGTGCTTTTGTATATATATTCGTCCATATAAACACATTTATATTGCAATGATCTTATCTTTCCATCGCAAAGCATTAAAATGACTTTAAATAGCAACGAAATGACATAAATGAAATGTATATGTGTGTGTATATAAATGTAACACAATTACTTCATCTCTAAATTTATATATGAAGTAGTGGAAATAATATACTACTATTTTGATACTGTGACAGACTTGAAAGACACGCAACTGAATAAATTTAACGTAAAAAGGTACGTAAAAGATTTATTAAGCATAACCGAATGCACATATTGCTAATAAACAAAGAAATAAATATTTATGAAACATTCCAATCGAAGTCCCTTTTTCAATCGAACGTATAATTTATTACAGTAAACTGATTTCTTTGAATGCGTTGTAAAATTCAGGTAAGCACATTAGAATATAAAATTTATGGGTTTCCCGTGATAGCGTAATATAAGTACGTATAAAAAAATCATATCTCGTCTGTCAATCAGGTATTATCAAACGTTTGGTCCATCAAATAAAATTTAATTGTGTTATATATTATAGTATTCCATAGAAAAAAGATGGGATCTAATTTTAAATTGATATAAAATATGTAATATTTATTTTATTTGAAACATATTTTTGAATTGATTTCCATTTTTTATTCACAAAATATGTGAAATAATTTATTTGTGACTATTGGAATTTTGTTTATTTTTATTCTTCGATTTGAAAATGTTTTATATTACCTAAAGTAAATCATTTAAAAAAATCGATTTATTTTAATATAATTTTATGATGAAATATTAGAAATGTAATTGTTGTATTCTGATTTAAAAAATTCTAAGATTCTCTTTAAAACTAAACTTTAAAAGATAATAAATATGTTGACGTGGTGACTTGTCGGGATACGCTTCTCATACTTTGATGTGTCATCAAAGTGTCTCATCAACGATGCGTGGTAGTAAGTCTGGAAAGGTCAGGTATCTGTAAACAAGTTGCGAAATGTTAAGGGATCGATTTACTTGTATAGAACTATTTTTATTAAGCCATTCATGAAGAAATGTCTTTTGAAAGTAATCTCTTAACTTTTACTTATATATTCATTGATTAAGATATTCGATAATTAAGTTTAAAAAATTCTTATATTTTTTTTAATAGTATAATGTTGAACGTTAATAATGGAAGAATTAGATGATAAAAAATATTTATAAAAAAACGTTCAATTAAGAATCTCTATAGGAAATGTGTATATTTTATTATTATTAAACTGTTGTTATATATATAATATATATATAAAATCATCCAAATGTGATGCCTAGATTTGTGTTTTATTAAAAAAAATGCGTATGTACACAGCGATTAACAAATAAATAAGATACTTACATAATTGTTTTTAATTTCATAAGTAATGTTTAATATTTACCATAAAAAAGAATTCAAATAAATCTACGAGTTAGGATTAGGCTATGAATTATGTTAATTAGCATATTGTTTAATTTTTAATATAATTATTTTGGTGGAAGACCTTAATAATAGATATCATGTGATGATAGAAATAAAATAATATTGAACATTTTAACTACTTTATTCAATATTCACAAGAAAACATTATAGTATATTTTATGTCTATTTAATAATAACATTAAATTTTATTATTCAATGGAAACTATATAAAATAATAAAAAAATGTTTTTTTTAATAAAGACGATTGATAATTTAATTAAAACCCAAAACAATAGTATTTTATAAATGCCACGAACATTGAACTGTTTATGATGTTTGGTACGAAATGCTATTCAACTTTGTAAAAAGTTATAGAATTGCTTTTCTGTAATTTAAAAATATAGGTATTTTATTACTGCGAGTATTGTTTTATTCATAGTTATTTAAATATTCGCATTGTGTTTTATTCATATTTAGTTTTGAAATAATATTTGTTGTTATTCTGTTACACTTTTCATTAAATATAAAACGTTGCTTTTGATTCATATAAAACTTTGTAAAAATGAATATTCTGTCTCATTTTTTTGACCACCACTGTATATACATATATGAAAATACATGAAATTTAGAAGCACTTTAACTTGATATAATACATTAGAGTGTGTTGTTTAAAGGCGGAAGTTCGCACAAGATCGGTAATCAGGAAAATTCTCTAAAGATTTAAGTTCATAAAGGGCATTTAATAATTCTTAATCTTATTAATATATCGTTTTTTTTCTTCTTGTTTTATTTTTAAATATATTTTAACATGAGCTTTATTTTAATGTTTACTATATATAATATAAAAAAATGTATATTGAAGAAATAAAATTTAATTTCGCATAACTGTATGTGATATTAATCCTTTATCATTTATGTAATGTGGTTTTAAAAATTTATTTATTAGGACAGATAAAAAATAATATTTGTATATAATATATAAACATTTAAAATAATTCTATTTAGATAAAAATATTTATATTTCACTTATAAAATCATTTTATTTTTCTATGGTGTTTTTTAATAATTGAAAATGAGAAAATAAATTGAAAATATTTAAAAATATTCAATGTGTTGTTGTTAATATTTATTTACTTATATTATTACTTTTCATTTCAATTTCGATTTTTACTTTTCAATTATAAAATGTTATTATAATTATTGTTTCACATAGCTATTTCAAAATAAGTAAAATTAAATGAGTTTGATATCAGTTATTTTTCTTCGGTATTTTGATTAATGAATTGAGATTTTTAATAATTAATTGAAAGAAAACCTCATTAACTTTTCAAATTTAAATTATACTTGTGAATGTAGTATAATTTGATTGTTCGAATTTTAATTAACTATTTTTTTAATCTTACCAAATTTCAAACTACAATAGCTTCATTAATTCATGTAATAATTTTTTTTTAAATCAAATGTTTGCATAGAACGTTAAAATAATATTGAACTAATAAATCAGTATTCGATTTTTATTCGGAACAAATATTGAGATTTCATTTAATTTTACTAAGTCAACATTTTACTTACGTAAGCACAATGTGCATAAATATAATAAGGGGAGAACATTTCGCAAAATGATTAAAATAGCAATAAGCTTAATTAAAATACCGCAGGAATGTTTTGTACAAATCTTTGTATTTTACTTAATTACACTATAATTACAAAGCTCCGTTTCGAAAACTGAATACGAGACAAATAAAGAGATGCTTGAATTGAAATAATTTCGTGAGATTGCGAAAAAGAACAAGTAGAATGTTTCTTTCAGATAATATCGTTTCACATGCATAGAATATTTTGTTAAAAGTGATGTTGAAAATTAAATACATTTTTTGGAAACTGATAATTATTTAACACTATACATATATATATATATATATATATATATATATATATATATATATATATATATATATAAATCATTCAAACAAGTTCATAAAATAATTGGTAATTCAATTGAATACATTCGGTATGAATATTTTTTAAAAAAATATTTGCACAAATAAGTAAAAATATACGTTGAAATTGAAATTACATTCGTCTTAATTACAAATTTTAATTATGGATTTCTGTTAAAAGAATGTACTGTAAATAAATTGAATATTAATTTATTTTCATTGCGAAAAGTATATAACAAAGAAACGAATTAAATACCAGTTTGTATTAATTTGAATATTCGTATATAAATTTTGTTTAATATTCAAAGTTAATAGAAATTTGTTAAATTGTTAATTACGCATGTCTATCGGTAGATATGACTTTGAACAAAAATTATGAGACGAATATAAGATTATGAAAAGTGATAAATTAGTTACGCTTTATAAGCTGAAATTAAAAGAAAATATAATATTCTTGCGTTTGATGAATGCAAACAAATTAAAAGGAACATTTTATTATAACCTTCACGGTATGCTTTTTTATTATAAATTTTTATGCGTTTACAAATAGCGTACATAATTTTTTCCAGGCGTCGAAATTAATTAATATTTGAACGCGTTTGATATTAAAGCTGTAATAAAAATGTGTTTAAGCTTTTAATATCGGAATTACTTGATGTGCATTTTAATAATAATCCTCTTATTATTTATATATGAAGTATGTATACAAACACGTTATATATATATATATATATATATATATATATATATATATATATATACATTCATACATACAATAAGTTTTGCAACAAGCAATAAAACTTTTTTTTAAAAAATATTGGTATGAATATATTTTATTATATTTATATAAATAATGCTACTTTAAATATTTAACCTATAAATAGATTTATAAATATTTTATTAACAGAAAAAAATTATAAGAACTGATTTCTTCTGGTTGATGGATACGATTTTTTTTAAATGTGTTAGATAAAAAATATGAAGATCTGTGAAAAATCTTAAATAAAGGATGTAGTGAGATTCGATAGGACATGCTTGAAAATTTAACCAAAAAATGTCAATAATGTACTTGAACATAATCAAGTTAAAAGGTGATTAGAAAAATGGAAAATTAAAAAAAATGTACACATGTATATATATATATATATATATATATATATATACACACACATTTTACACTTGTATGTATTTGAATCGTTTGTGTGTTGAAAAAATAGTTGTTTCAAAATTCAATTACTTGCCTTCGTTTCTTAAAGTTTATTTTTGTAAATATTTACTTTTAAGTTAAAAGTGTAATATTATTTGATTTTTTTTTATTTTATTTATTGAAAAAAAACTTATTTGCAAATATATTATTTTGTCGCAATTTTTATTAATGTGTTATTTTATTTTGATTGATGAGTTTTATTTTAGAAAAGTATGTAAAAGGTTTTTTTTACAATTTTTTACAAATATATATATATTTATATATAATTAAAGGAAAATACAAAATTATATATGTCTAAAAATTTTAATTAAACATTGTAAATAAGTTCGAAATTATTATTAATATTTTAATATATAGATTTTAATATACTGTATTTAGTTTATGTGGATTTATGTAAAAATAATTATTTACACTTTTGGTGATATTTGATTTGTAGTTGATTATTATATTGAAAATATGAACGAATTTGTTATAAATTAAAAAAACAATGTTTTATAGTACACATTAAATATTTTGACTATTTGTAAATATACGTGATTTATGTAAACAGTAGGGGTGTTTAATTTTTTTATTGAATTTTTAAAACATTTCAATCAAATTGCACTCATTGAAATAATCTTATATATTTTTCAAAATAAATTCGTAAACAGTCATCAAGTGTGACTGGTATTAAAAACGAAAGAAAAATTCGACGTTATTATATGTTTTGCTTATAAAGAAAATATTCGAGAACTATGCCATGCTGAGTTGTATAAATATGTTTTGTATTAAAAAAATGTACGACTTTTATTTTTCAATTTCACAGACCATTACCTACATCAAGTTCGTATGTTATTTGTAATCTTACTTTCTTCCCTCTTCTTTCATTCGTATTTTATTCATTACTTGATGTATTATTTATAATTTAATATATAAATCGATGTTCATTAGATCAATCTAGTGTATACACAAACACACACGTGTCTGAACGAGTATTGCCAACTTACCATTTTTCTTATCGTCAAAGACAAAAAACTGTAGAGGCATCTATAAAGGTATTAAGATTGCGTCATGTTTTTCTTCGTAATGTCATACATCTCACACAGCATCGTGTAACATTAGATTTCTCGATAAGAAATCCCGAAAGCAGCGGCTGTAAACACGACTGGCGCTAATCTCGAAATACACTTTATGGCTCTCGGTTTTCTTTCAGCCATCGATCGTCGTCTCACTCACTGCCTTACGTACGTATGTATGTACTAACGTACACCACCACCGATCCCGTCGACGGCGGTTGTCGTATCGCAACCCTCCGGGAAAACGCAGCCTGGATACGTAAACTGAATTGAAGGCGCGCTTTCTTCGCCCCCGACTTGCCGGTATTTTCATCCTCATAACAACCGCCATAAATCATAAATAATTCATTAACGCTGCTTCTAAATACATCTTAGAATACATCCTTCAATGTTCGTTGCACCGTTCTTCCATGGTTTCGTTAAACTCTTTTTCAGACAAGTCGGTTCGTCCAAAGTCGGTACGAGTGTACGATCAAACAGATTGTCGTTGCAAATTACACACATTTTTTTTATATATCCACTAATTTGTTTAAGTTTAAATATTTTTTTTATTAATTAGTCAAGCTTTAGAGCTCATAGCCTTGTAGCTATCAACGTTTAATAAACGTATAATAATTTTTTTTATCGAAATAATTATTTTTATAAAACATATTTTATAAGTTTAATTTCATTTACAATTTTATCTATAAATATTTTATATCAAAAACGATTTTAAACAAGCCATAGTTATTAATAAGTTACATAAAATTTGTTAATTAAAAATTATATATATATTTAAATAAAGTATTTAATAAAATGTTAAGACGATTTATAAAAATGTTAGGTGAGTAAGAACATACTGCTTTTGTATTCTCAGAAAAAGATATTTCTCTAAATAATATTTTTAATTTGATATTTTTTCTTATAATTAAAATAAATTATTTGTTTTATAGTTTAATTGCTTTTAAATTTACTTTGTGATATAAAAACATCACTTCTCGAAAATATCTATTTAATTAGTTTATCAGTCATATTTGATTTGTAAAATAATAAAAAAATATCATTTGAACACTTAATAATAATCGGTACTGATATCGTTCTGAATTAATGAAAATGAAGTTATTAATTCTATAATCTTTGTATAATATAATCATATTTAACAAAGATTTCATTTTATCTAACTCTACAACTTAATTAAAATTCTTTATTGGAACTTTATTAGTATCGTTTGTTTGTATAAACTGTGTTAAATATTTTTATTGAATCATTATTTTTCTTCAAAATAATATTATCGGCTGTAACATTCGACTGAACATGCGAGCAAATAATTTAATTAAATTTTGAACGATGTTTTTGTAGTTAGATTGAAATATTATATAATACACACACACACACACATATATATATATATATAAAGTGAAAAAATATTAGTAAAATCAAGATTCAATAAGTGTTTTCCACTTCGTTGACTGAAAATAATTTACCAAACATTTTTTTTATTTTATATTTGTGTATGTATTGTCTATAATGACACAAAAACTTTCGACAACTATAATTAAAGAAATCTCAATTAACCAAAAAAAAATATTTTTTCTATAAAATAATTATTCGTGTAATTGAAATTAGTTTTTATTCAAAATAATGATATTCAGAAAATATTAAAATTAATTATGAGTATTCTAATGCTGTAGATTTACACAAATCGGTACTGCTTTGACTTTTTACTGTTAAAGAATGAATTATTTTAATATATTAAAAGTTTTGTAGATAGATGAAATTACACTAAATGGTGTAATAATTTTTAGAGTCCTCATTGGGATTTATTTGAGATGTTTGACCAGTATTACCCTATTTTATATTGGCTTTTATGGTGATAAAATATATTTACACACACACACACACACACACACACATATATATATATATCGTTTTTTATGTTATGATAAATAAATTGTTACTATTTGACATAAGATGATTTCGAATAAAAAAATCACTGCGTTCTGATTTATATTTAACATTCGTCTGAATGTTTTAAAAATAATTTCCGACGTATTTAAGACTACGCGAACACACCACTGTATAATGATTGATACGAGAACGAATCCTGACTCCGAGATAATTACAAGAAACGTGATTAATGAATCCGCGTGATATTTTGTATCGAACCGACTCTATTTGATAGAATCGGCGCATGACGAAATGAACGAACGACGACTGCCTTCATTTACATGGTAGTTCATTGAAGTGGTCTCAGCAGTAAACATAAACCTCGTTAAGGGGTTCATTATTATCATCCAAATACAATGTTTGCGGCAAGAGCAGGAAAGTTGAATTGATAAATATTTCAGACGGAAAACTATTCTCCCCGTACGTTGCGTTTTCTTGTAACGACCGCGATTAAGCTTTATATTATTGTCATAATTCTCAATGTAATGATTTCGATTGTGTTGGACCATCGTATTTAATTTTGTATATTTTTGTTCAGTAGAAAAGCATTTCAATGAATGTAACTTTTTCTTTAAATTCATATATACTTGTAATGTTTAATAAATTGTTCAAATGACAGTTATTGGTTCATTTTCTTATATATTATATTATAATAGTATGAGTGGACGTCTTTATTTAATAATTTAATTATTGCTATTAACTGACAATAAAATTTATTAACGTTATTATTTCAAGTCGAATAAAAGTAAAAATGAATAGCATTTTTGGTACTCATTTTACAATTAAATTTTATAACGAGAAATAAATTAAAATAATTTAATTTCAAGATGATAATTAATTTAAATTGTGCACCAAGTAATTAATTCTTGTATTTAATTAAAATAATAATTTAATATTTTATTATATATATTGAAATGATATTTTTCACAATTATTTCAAATAACTCTTTAAATAAAATAATTCGTGTTTATAAATGACAAAAAAATACAAACTATAAAGTTAAAAGTAACTAAAACTCAAAGGTTATTTTATTTCCTTTTCATGGTTTTTATACAAAATCAAAATGTTGATAAATTTATCATTTCCTATACTAAATATGTTTATTTTTCTACTTTACTGCATTTCAATCTAAACTTCTACCCTTATCCTCACTGTTAATATCGAAGTTTTATCTTCGACGACAAGTAAACTTTTCTTTTTTGGAATACGTTTTATATTTAATATTCTACTAGTAATCATATGAAACTGTAGGGACTAGATATATATTCATTTTTTTTCTGGTTAGAGTCAGTTTTTTTAAACACAAAAAAGTTAAATAAGAAAAGTTTAAAGCATACAATATCACCCGATATATTTCTTAGGGTATCTTTTTTTTAATATTCATACAAAAGGGTAATATACCAAAATAACTTTAACAAAGCGATAGTAAACTTTTAAAATGTATCAAGTTTGAGAAAGCTTATATGTTTATATAAGAATATATAAATAAAGAATGTATATAAATAAATATGTAAAAAGTAAATATATATATGCATGTATGTATGTATGTATGTATATTTTATATTTATACAGATTGTGTGTAAAAAAGTGATAAGAAAAATGTTTCAAAAATATATTATAAGTACTGAACAATTAAATGTTCAAGATTTTTTAATATAATATTTTGAGATTCATAAAGTTAAAAAAAGTTTAAAGAAATGCTAGAAGTATATAATTTGAAGTTGATTCAAATTATATATATATATATATATATATATATATATATATAGGTGTTTTTTAAGCGTGATAGAACTTTAAATTAAATCCTTATCAAAAGTTCTATCCAACTTAAAAAAAACAATCTTTATCATATCTTCATATATACATACATACACACACAAATGTATATAAAGGTGTTTTTTAGGTTGAATAGAACTTTCGATAGAGATTCAGTTTAAAATTTTATCATGCTTAAAAACACCTATATATAAAATTGTATATACATAATAAATTATTAGAAAGTTAATAATCATTTTAAAAATTTTAAAAATAAATATTAAAAAAATTTGTTTAACATTTTTTAAATATTTTATATTTTACCTTATGATTTAATTTGTGATAAAAACAAGAAAGAAATAAAACTACTTTATTTGTTTAATAATTAAGTATACATATTTTTATTCTAATGATTTTTTTTGTAAATTATAACCAATCTTCAATTTTTATACATTTTTTTAAAAAGTATGTACACAAATAATGTTAGAGATTGAGGATACACATACTTGCACCAACTGAAATTTATTTTTTCGATATAAAATTATATTATATACATATTGTAAAAGTCAGAATAAAGCTCACATGAAAATATATTTAAAAATAAAACTAACGAGCGAAATAATGATATATAAAGAAGATTAAGAATTATTAAATGCCCTTTGTGAACTTGAATCTCTAGAGAATTTTCCTGATTACCGATCTTGCGTGAACTTTCGCTTTTGAACAACACACTCTAATGTATTATATCATGTTAAAGTGGTTCTAAATTTCATGTATGTACAGTGGTGGTCAAAGAAATAAGATACTTTTAGTAAGATTATTTTTTTAATTCTTAAATTTTTAGTAAACTAAAAACAATATTTTATATCTATTGGAAAGTGTAATAGAGTAACGAAAAATATTTTTATAAAACTAAATATTAATAGAATATAATGTTATTTTTTAAATATTATAGCTATGAATAAAAAATTCTCACTAAAGTAAAACACATGTGTTTGCAATTACAGAAAAATGAATTTCATTATATAATTTTTAAGACTTAGAATTATCTTTGCTTTTTCTAAAAAAATCATTACATCTGCTATACAGAGTGTTAATTAAACGATGATGGTTATTGATAGGTATGCTATATAAAAAGTTTCTCTTATAATTGTTTACAGTTTATTTAAATTTTAAAGGTGTTTGTTTACTATACGATCTTATTATCTTTCCACATATTTAATAATAAATTTAAATTGAGATTTTGTGCAGTTTAATCCAGAATATTAGTATGGTAATTACAAATTCACTTTTTACTTTGTAGAATTTTCAGATTATTATCTTGTATGAACTCTCACGTAACGACTAAGTTTCATCTATATAAGGTTTCGAGGTATTTTATAAAATAATTTTGTAAAAGTATTGATTAACTTCTTCACATACTTCCACAACTGGGTTAAAATTTTGCGTCTCATATAAAAATTTTACCAAGACCGTGTTTAATATTTTTTAATGTAAAACGTGGATCTACAATAATAATCGATTATTAGGATGACTTTTCTAGACTTTTATATCTAAGGGAAAAAACTGAACTTGTATTAATTGTTTTATAATACATTTGTTAAAAATTAAACGGGTTTATTAAAGTGAAGTTTTGTAAAAGATTTACGTTTTTTTAAATAACTAACTAGTTCTTTGATCGAAATATATCATCGCAGTGAAAATTAATTTACATCTCTACATATTGTTCTAGCTGATAAATAAAAATCTTATTTAGTACCTATTTTATATTTAATTTGATTGAAAGTCAAAAATGGACCAATGTTATTTATCTATAAAACCATTCTATCTTTTTTCGTAGTTATTTTTCATCACGAAAATTTTCTACTCTAAGTTCTGCTGTTTTTACTTCTTAATAAAGTTGAATAGCATTCCGCAACATACTTCGTGAGCTATTCAAAGTTCATGTGTTTTGTGAAATTCTGTTGTCTAGTTTTCTTCATTGAATTATTTTTTTTTTTGGTCATTAGATGATTATTATTATTTTATTTTATTTTGGAAATGATTATTTTTATTTATATCTTATACATTATACATTATTTAAAATTATTATTAAATTAAGATAAAATATATTTCAATTTTTATCTCTAAATATCGAATGAAATTGTTAAATATTTTCACTAATTTCTTAATTCTATGACTACTTGTTTATACGAAATATCTATTAAAATACTTCCATTAAAATTGATACGTTATTTAATAAGATATTCATGGCTTAATCCTAGTTCATAGGAGGATAATAGAGTTTAATTATATGATAAATTTGAAATATTACGTTTGAATTAAAAAGTAATCTGATGTTATCTTTTTGACTACAACTATATATATAAATATTCGATTTTTTGTAAAATTATTAAAAAAATAAATAAATGGAAAACATTTAACTGAAAAAGTAATTAATTAATCATTATACATAAAATATTTTATTAACTTATTAATTTAATGCTCTGGTACTCGTTTATACGAGGTCAGACAATTAAGTAATGCGACAAAATTCAAAAATCGAGTATATTTAAAAATTAAGGTACATCGCTGCGATCCCCTTCAAAGTAGTCCCCTCCCGCATCTATACACATATTCCAGCGAGTTTTCCAGTTTTCGTAACAATTCTGGAACACTTCTTGTGGGACCTCTCCGAGTACCCTCGTCACAGATTCTTGGATATCTTCAACGGAGTCAAAATGTCGACCTTTGACGAATTTTTTCATATGGGGGAATAGGAAAAAGTCGCAGGGTGACATGTCCGGTGAATAGGGCGGTTGTGGTAACGTTGCGATGTCTTTAGACGCCAAAAACTGAGAGACACTGAACGCACTGTGACAGGGAGCATTGTCGTGATGCAGAACCCAAGTCTTCGCGATCTCTGGACGCACTCTGAGCACCCTTTTTCGTAATTTTTCGAGCACATTGCGGTAGAATACTTGATTTACGGTTTGTCCAGGTGGTACGAACTCTTTGTGAACCACCCCTTTGCTGTCGAAGAAGCAAATCAACATGGTTTTCACTTTGGACTTGCTCATTCTCGCCTTCTTTGGCCTTGGTGCTCCAGGGGACAGCCACTGTTGGCTTTGTCGTTTAGTTTCGGGGTCATATTGAAAGAACCAACTTTCATCACCAGTAATAACTCGATCGAGAAGAGTAGGATCACTTTCAACCTGCTCGAGACAATCTTGAGCGATGTTGCTCTAAATTTCTCTGTTCCATTTTCGTGACATGCACTACTTGCGCGTTGTTACAAAACACTAAACAGCTGGCGAAGAAATGATCGTACGAGGGTGGTCAAGGTCTCAATCGAGAGAGTAGGGATCTGCTATTACGGTGGCGGAGTTACAGGTTCGCAGTGTTACCACAGGCCGAGAAAAAAAATCGGTCACATTACTTAATTGTCTGACTTCGTATACCGTACTTGAATATTTCGAGTAAAACTTGATTTAATATTTATTAAATTATTATACAATACTTATACTGTTCTTATTAATAAAATGTATTAAATAAGAATTTACTCTTTTTTTAAGTCAAACTTTATTTAAAATATTTCACAATCTTTTTATCTTTTTTGAATCAATTTTCAATTTATATGCATGAACTAATTTTTTATTAACAGAGAAAAAATTGTTTTCAACGTGAAAAATCGAATCAATGATCTAAATAAAAAGCGTGTTAGTCGAACACTCTATAGTTTTATGTAACAAATTTTAAACTGATATTAACTCGAACTGAACGAAGTATGAGAGAGAGTAACGTTCTCACATAGTAAACTTTTTTCAAATGCACAACCTAACGTTGGATTCACAATGAAAACTCGCCGATGCTTGATAAATATTTTTCCTTCAGGCGTACATATGAGGTAGTGTTTATCGGCGCATCCACGTGTTGTTTATATTTCGTTGCATTTTCAGTGAAATGCATAGTCGATGACGTAAAATGTTCTAGTAAAGTTACTTTATTTTTATACTATCAGAACGTTGTCGAGTTTTGTTGAATTCTTTATTCTATTTTTATTATTTGTATGAGCTTCTTTGTGAATTGAATAATACTATTTTTAAAAAGATGGTTTGTATCGTGAGATATTCTATAATATATATATATATATATGTATATATATATATATATATATATATATATATATATATTATAGAATATATATATATATATATATAATTGTAATCAGTAATTTTCAGTTTCGATTAATTTTAAGGCAAATGTAGATTTTCAGTTACTCTATTAACATAACTTAACATTCTAAATTAAGACTAGTATTTGACTTTAATGTTTGAGACACGATACTTTAACATGTTAACCAGTTTTACAAAATTAGTGGAGCTTACTTAACATGTTCTCATTTGTAGATCTGTTAATCTTATTATTTAAACAACAGTAAATGTTTTGTGACGTGCGACTTCAAACATTGTTAAGGTTTGAAACTAGTCGTACTTTATTGTTGTATATGTTTGACTAACATTTAATTTTAATCTGATGAAAATCTTTGAACATCGATCGGAGTTGAAATAAAATTATTTCATATAAATTTATGATAATTTAAATTTGTGTACTCGAGTCGTAAAAATATATTTCGAGCTGTATAAATAATTTGTGTCGTAAATTCTTATCTCTGAATCATTATTTAACTTCTTAATAATTAATAATACGAAAATGAAGTCAATGAACTGTTTAAAGGGTTCATAGTTACATATAAAAATAATAAAACGAAATGAAATGAAAAATCTATTTTGAATTTTAATTATTTACAAGAATTCTAAAGTTTGAAATAATATTTAATTATATATTTGAGGTATACAGTTACTCAACTATGTAATGCTTTAAGAATTCAAGTTAAACGTGATTGACGCATTTTTCATTGTTCTGTTATATTGTCTGATTAAATATATTCTAATTGAAATGTTTGTGGTTTCCTTTTAAGTTGATTGCCTTATATATATATATATATATATAATGTTACTTAATGTAAACTAATTTAATTGTAGTATAAAGTTTAAGGACCTATTGGATATTTGAGAAGTAACATATTTTTTATTTAGATGTAAAATAAATATTTTAATAAACTTGTTAATCTTTCTTAATGAGTTTATTTTTTTAAATTTTTATCTGACTTAATAAATCTAATTAAATTAAAATAAAGTACGATTAAGAATTTACTTTATTTATTGTCATTTTGTAATTAAATTAGTATAATAATTTTTAAATTTGTTATTTTAAATTAATTTGAAGCAAAATTCTGTAATACCTAAATTTTATTTTACCTTTATATTTTTTTTTTTTGAAAAATATTTGGCTTATAATAATTATTTTTATCTTTGATAATATTTTAGTAAAAAAATTATGTACTTATAAACTTAAATGTATTTAATATTTATTATCTATCTAAAAATAAGACTTTTTGAAAAAATAGACTGATTGCTTTATAGCAACTAAAACACTTTTCACTTAACCATCAGTGAGGAAAATGATCTATTTTTCTTAAAAAATACTTTTCAGGTATTTTTAGTTTCTGATCTATAAAAAATCGTTTATTTTCGAAGTAATGTTTACGTCAATTTTTTCAACAATACTCGTTCACGCTTGTTGCTCTTGTATGTTAATGGACGTGTGTTTGTATGCGTCTTACGTGCCTGTAAAGTGAACATAAACAACTTGAAAATTTCATTATGCTGCTCTTAGTTATACAAAAGCACGAAATTTATTTTTCATCGATTTTTCTTTTCTTTATAAACTAAAATGTCAACGTCTAAAGAAAAAGAAGTAGTACTTGTCAATGTCAGAAGCAGAAAAAAAACTCTGCTCTCTATGATTACAACAACAATATAAAATTAACGACAAAACGTCAAACATGTTGTAACGTAAAGTGAATATAAAATGGTGATCGAAACGACTTCTGGTGTAGCTCGAAGCTTCATATTTATACGTGCAGTAATATAACTCGAATTTAATTTTCATACCTAGACTATAGGATTTTTTTATTCTCATATTTTAGGATATACAAAAAATAATTTTCAGTTTTGATATTAATTCAATTTTATATTAAAATTATTATTGTTTATAAATTTTAAAAGTTCTCATTAAAATATTACGATTTTGCAAATATATCATTTTGATAAGAAAGAATGTGATTGTAAAAAATGATTTGAAATAGTTTTATGTTTAAAAAATAAACTAATTCATATCTTTTATATTAATCACAATCTTCTGACTAATATCACAAGACTTATCAAAACATAATTAAAATCATATTATTAAAAAAGAGAACAATAAGTTATTACTGAATTTTTTTACAAAATTTTCTGGTATAAAACAATTCATTTATGTAAAGATAATTAACCTCAGTAACAAACCAGTGTAATTAAAATGTTATTTGTGTATAATTTAATAAAGATAAATTGAATGGGTTGGAAAAAAATTGTATAAGTTATATTTAGTTGAAAATTTATTTAGTGGTTGGAAATATGGATAAAAATCATATTTTCTTTTGATTCTTAGTTTTTCATTAATTGTAACTTTTTTAAATCTCTTATTAGGTTATTAATGGAATCAAAATGGAATAAAATAAAATTATAGACTCTACATCTTTTTATTTTTAGTTGAATAAAATTTGAATTTATACCAAGGTAGTTGAAAAATTCGCTGTCTGTTTAAAATGTTTAATGATAAATTGATGTATTGTTTTATTCTTTTTATATATTTTGAATGTTTTGTAAGATTATATAAACGTATTTATTTGATTAGAATATTGATATTTAATACTTTGTTAAATTTTTAATGACGTTAAGTTCAATTAAAAATATTTCATGTGAAGCTGGTTTATATACTGTGATAGATCGCTTTGTTGACGAGCAAAATAAAAAAAAAATGTAAAAGTAATTGTAGTGTTGTAGTATAGTATAGTTTCGTGTAGTATTATTAGGTGGTATCGTTGGGCGGAAAAACTCAAGAACAACAAAAAAATAAGCTTTGCGTCCCGTTCGAAGTAGAATGAATATGTCACAGGCACTGTGTCTGTCGGCGTGGAACAAACGTGACGTCATCGGCAGACATTTCTCGCGCTTCGATGGTTCTGCAGGCGTGGAAAAAATACAGATTGACGGAAAAAATGTTCTACGGGTGTTGGCAACTGTCATTGTTAAATAGAAACGTATGGAGAGTCGCTGCTTTAGCAGCATCAATTTCAGTCGTGCATAAAAAATATAGATGCAGTCTTTCGAAAGTAATTTATATAGTTTGTGAAGAAAACAAAACTGAATGGATTCGATTTGTACGAAATGTGACAGATGCGTAAAAAACGAAATTATATATATATATATATATATATATATATATATAAATATATAAATATATATGTACGTATATAATTTTTTGTTGTACCTATTTTCCATCAATGTCAAAATGAGCCGATGTGTGACACATGTTATATTATTTGTCAGTGTTAAAATTTTCAAAGATTCCGTACTTGGGATTTTAAAAAATCACGTATAAGATATATTTTGAATGAAGATTGTTCTAAATAAAGAAATATACGCATTTATCAATATTTTTATTACGGTCATTATGTTATATTGTCATAAATATATTAATGGACTTGGCATACTTGTCATACAAAAAAATGTTTGTAGAACAAAATCAATTTTCAACCATAGATTATATATTGGAATGGTAGTAAAGTTTTTCAGTTTTGATGTATGAATTAAGATGGTCTATCTATTAAGAAGTTTATTTATTCTATTTTAATAAAAAGATATAAGTTTGGATATAAAAAGTCTTCCATATAAGATTTAATTTTTTTATATGTATTTAATACTTTTTCATTAATGTAATATTGATTGAAATAGTTAATTCGAACTTTCCACATTGAGTGAATATGGAGGATGTGCAAACATTTCCTAGTTAAGATTATTTAGTTTTATGTGATGTTGAATTATCTTGGTAGAAGATAGTAACTTTTTGTTTCTCCAAATATAATTCTTTGATATGTAATATTTAATTGAAATCATTCAATTGTTGTCAGTTTTTGTATAAATTACTGATTTCATTGAGTTTTAAAAGTTCAAAATACAATATGACTTATCATTGGCACAGTATTATTTTTTATCGTACTTCGATCGTTACAATTATCAATGAAGTCTCACATTTTGACATTCAACGCTTTTTTCACTATAAAACCTATTTTTAATTTTGTAATATAATTTATTTATTTGATGAGAAACCAAAAAAAATGTCTATTAAATTTCTCTTTGTTTGACCTTGTGATACAAAAATATTAAGTTTTGAAACTATATTAAAATTTTTAAATGATTCAAAACTGTTGTATGATGAATTTAGAATTATTTTCAAAGTTCATCATACGTCATTGATAATTGAATTATATTTATTAATTATCGTGAAGTTTATTATATATTTTCCTTTGCTTCAGAATTTTATTATCAATTCTTGAGGTTTTTCAAAAAGGGATTTTTCATTTAAATTAACATTTTTTGAATTTAATTCGATATTATGCATTCAATAACAACATCATTTTCAAGCAAATTTGAGATATTTCTTGATCAATTTCTCACACTGACGATTTTTTTTTATTGTGCAAAATTATGAATCAAAAACATTTTTTTAGAAGCCAGGTCTTCATTTTTCAAGAGTTGAAATAAAACTATTTCTTAAATCGAAATTTTAAATATTCTACTAATAATAGTTAATCATAAATTAATACTTATTTTTTTAAAGATTTAATAAGGATTTTATAAGTTATTTTATCTCATATAGGTAAACTGGAAAAATTTCACATTTACTTTATATATATATATACTGAAAAATGTTATAAAAAATTCACATCTTTATTAAAGCATACTGAAATATTAAAGCTTGAAAGAATTAATAAACTTGTATGTGTCAAAAATATATTGACACATCATTTTGAAAAGTAATCGCTTTTTTATAGAGAATAATATCGTTCTCCTTGTAGTAGTAAATACATAGTACACGAGAAAATGTGTAGTTTAAAATTACCTTAGTTATTCTTTTAACAGAAATCAATAATTTATTATGATAATAAAGCTTCAACATATTCAAAACTCAAACTATAGTTATTTATGAATTTAAAGTATTTTGTAGAGTATTTAAAGTAGTTTCCCGTTATTTGTTATTCAAATTACTTTATGAAGTAGTTAACTTCTTTATTTTCTTTCTAAGAAGGTAATATTTTTATAGAAATTTATAAATAAAACAAGGCTAGATTTGAATTTATTATTTAATATATTTTTTACTGATAGTTTGTGTTGAATTATACGTTATGATTATGGTTTTATAATTTATATTACATTAATTAATACATCTAAAAATATATTTTTTAAATTATCACAGCAGTTCTTTTGATAATTTACTAAAAAATTCAGAAGTATCATAAAATTATTTTCTATAATTTTTCATGTATTAAAAAATTTTATTTTTTTAAAAAAATATTCATTTCTGCTATTTTATAAAATTATAGAAAGAAATTTGAGTGTACTGTAAAATTTGTTTACTGAATATTCAGTTTCTTGAATAAACCTATTTTGGTTTTCAAAAATTTTTGAGTATTTTTAACAAACAAGAGTTAATTAAATAAAAAAATTCAAATATGATAATTTTTAATTATGAATATTCATTTACACTCAATTAGAATTGATTAACATATACATATATTTATAATACATAAATAGTATAGATAAAGTAGACTGAAAATTAAACCTACATTTTTATTTATCAAAATTATCATATCTGAAAATATGTGTTATATTTTATATATTTCATTTTAAATTATTTAAAACGATTTATAACTCATTATTTTTAATAGATTTTATTCTGATAGAATATATGAATTGGTTCATTTTAACAGAAATAGTTGTATAAAAATTAAACGAATACAAATGAACGTTTGATAAACATTTTTAGTTATTTCAATTTAAAAATAGTAATATGCATGAGTGATTTTGTTTTTGTATCAAACGATGTGTAAAAAATGTTCAAACTGTAAACGTGATTGGCATAGAGCCAGGATCGAATCCGTAGTACGTTCTTTCAGATACGTCACTATAACATAAAATGCATAAATTACATATTTTAAAAAAAATCTACGTTGTGAAATACGTTAAATAATTCTTTTATTTGTGTCAAGTGAAGCGACTTTTAACATAGATATAACGCGTTTAAATATATATATATATATATATATATATATATATATATATATAAACTAACAGAACAGTTTTTTATCATATATTTTCATTAACGTGCACTATGTTTTTCAAATGAAATGTTTGTGCATTCAATGAATGCGAACTAGATAAAACACGCGTGTGAAATTTAGTTTCATGCAATTTGTCATACGATCGCGACCTCGTAAACCTATAAAACACAGCCGACGAACATAAATATCATTTTGCCAACTATCTGCACTACATTAATTACTAAAACTCCGTAATTAAAGCCAAACAGTTTTAACTGATCTGTTGTGCTATACGATATGTAGAACAAAAATTAATGTATGTTAGTGATGGTTGATTCTAACTAAATTTCTTGGTACTTGTCAAGATTTTGTTTGCTTTTCGAAAGGGTTGTTTCTTTTAATAAATTTATGATTTTAACGAAACGTTAATAAATGTTGATATTTATTGTGTATATTATATATTTATACATACATATATACATTAATAATATTTTTTACATATACTCTTCCTATAAGTACACGAAGAAACAGAAAAGTGAAATTATGATAACAGAAAGTAGTATGGAAATGTTTATAATAGGAATAATACATAAAGGGAGAAAGAAAAACAAGTGGATTTCAAAGACGGTCACTAAATAAGAATGAATTCATATTAATGGATAATAGAAATTATTGATTAGGAATCTAGAAATATAAAGAGATTTAAGAAAAGACCTGTGGATAGATGGGATAAATATGTGAGAAATTTTGTTAGTGTGGAATGGAAAAAAAGGAATTGAAATACTGGAAGTGGAAAGTTTAGAGAGAAGATTTCATCCAGCAGTGAATAGAAAAAAGCTGACAATATATAATATATATATATATATATATATATATATATATATATATATCGGCATTTATGGCACTCCGTCCCCTACTTCTTTCTGAACTTCATATTAAAAACAAAATTCACATATACAAAGCATGCATCAGATCTGTTCTCACATATGGTGTGCAGATCTGGTGTACTGCCCTGTCTTCAGCATTCAAAAAACTACAGATTTTTCAGAATAAGGTTCTTCGTCTTATTCTCCACCTTCTCAGGAGCACCCCCATAGCAACCCTTCACTCTCAAGCTGATCTTGAGATGATTAATGATTTCATCATCCGAATCACCACGAGGTTCATCCTTCGAGCCCAACAACATCCAAACCAGAAAATCCATGAGTCACATTCCCATCCCAAACTTCTCAGCAAGCAGGCAAAGACAGTCGTGTATCCGTACATGACTGCCTTCTACCAGCCTGACAAATTCAGAGCTACAACTTCGGTTGCTTCGGGCTGACACCCGACCTCAAATCCAGAGTACGAATCGGCATCAAATCAACACACCACCTACAACTTTTACAAGTGTATAGTGTAGTGTTTATGTTCCAATTCTACGGTGAAGAAAACATTCCACCAGTGCTCCATTAAAATTAATTCAGAAACCGAAAGTAGCTATGGTCACCACCTTATAACAAGACTCAATCACTAGTTAAGTTAGCATTAGTTAGTTTTAGAGAAAAAAATCAGGAACAAACGGGTTTTTTGAAAATTTTCCCGTACAAAACACTCAAAAACAAACTCACAATCACGAACACAAACACCTGCACTCATCCACATCACACTGGTATAAAATCTCAACAGATTACACACTACAACAAATCAAAACAAATTATATTACGTATAATGTATGAAATCAGAACAATAAAGTTATTATTATTATTATTATTATTATTATATATATATATAATTACAATTTTTTTAGAATTTCAAATCTTTTTTTATTCATATTACAAATAGTGCTCTACATTTTTTTTAGTTTATCTGTTTCAATCTCCTAAAAGCAAAATAAATATATTTATTCATTTTGATATTGATTTGATTTTCAATAACACATTAAACTTATTGATTTTTAATTTTATATTAATTATTTTCTACTTTTTCTTTCAGTCGTTTTTAATTATATTTATTTTTTTAATTTTTATAATATTATTAATTATGAGTTTCAAATAAAGATTCTTAAATATTTTAATTTTTACTGTTGAATATTATAGATACTAATTTTACATTTTTTTATCTTAAAATATTAATTACATTAATTGAAAGAGTGAATGGAAATAAATAACACTCTGTTATTAATGCAAATATTTGAATAATATGTAATGAGATATTTACTGTATATTCATTCATTAAACAGACATCCTGTTTATATCATATTTCATTTTACGATGCAATTTGAAATATTTTTTTTATAAAAAAACATTGTTTGATAAGAACTAGAAATTTGTTTGAAACGTACAAACCAGTTCTAATTTTCTCCAATGATATTAAAATGTTCGTTGACATAAGTCGCATTTGTTCCTATAGAGCACCTTCGAAAGTTCACTGCATCATATGCACATGTTATAGCAAATTAGTAATTTTTGTGTGACATTTTGTGTACGACTAGACAATCTTTTATATATAATTTGTACACGTATCGCTGTCGACCGTCAATCAACGTTAATCATTACATTATTAACATAAAACTCGTCAGTTGCAAAGATGTGTCTTTTTTTCTTGAATATTAATATTTTGAAATTGTTACGGCTGATGCCTCCGTTATGAAGTTATACTCAGATGTCATATATAAAATGTCAGTCAATTTAAATTTGTATAAACTAATTATGACGTAATCATAAACAGGCAACAAGCTGTCAAGTTTAAAAGCGACTTATTTTGAAAGTAATTTGAGATTTATAAATTGTTTTCAACATTGTCGTTGGCACAGATTTTTTAATTGTGTTGTGAATATGCGTGTCTGGACGAAATTCACATGAAATGGCATTTAAATTTTACTTTTATTAAAATCATTTTGTATTACACACACCAGTACGTAAACAAATTGAAGTTCTTTGACTATTATTTTGAACAATACTTTTACACTCTTACTTTTCTCCCTCTATATAAATACAATTATTAATAATGTAGTCTGGATTCGTTGGTTCTGCATCTGTTAATCAATCATATGTGCTTTTGTTCAGATTTTACTAAGGAATATTAAATTGGTTTGTGTGTATAGCTAATTTTAGATCGAAAGTCATTTTTAAATAGGTTTCTTGGTTAGATGAGTAATTACAAAATTAATAGCAGTTCGATCCTAAAAAATAATAAACTAGTATTATTAATATATGTACATATGACAACGATAGTCAAGAGAAATAATTGATTGGAAACTCTGAGATATATAGAGGTCCAGAAAAAGAACTAGAAATAGATGAGACAGAGATTTAAGAAAGTTTATAGGAGAGAAAGGCATTGAATTGTAAATATTATTTTAGTTAATAATAAATTTGTGTTTCATTTTTGTCACTCTATGAAAAAATATTACATTTAGTAAGGTTGTTAAGTACTGCTGTATGGGTGATATAAAATAATTAATTAAAAGCATCAAAATTTTAAGAGAAGCAATCAGAAATCAACCATATATATATATATATATATATATATATATATATATATATATATATATATATATATATATATGAATTTATCTTTCGTAGAAAAAAAATATTTCGAAAATTACTAATCACTCGAATCCACATATCAAGGCATATCACGCGCTACCCAACCATAAAATGTGAAGTACACTTTTCGGTAGATAAATAAAAAAAACCGACAAGGACATAACGAAGACAAAAAAAAATAATCATATAGTAGAGACCAGTGTGTGTGGTCGTATACGTATTACTATATTTTCTACAAACCGGCTGTCTTTGCTTAGAGTTATATCTTGTCCCGTTAACTATATAAACGTGGGGTATAATGTTCAATCGTGTTACGATAAACTTGTATTGTGTGATATACTGTAATATAAGATTTTGGTGAAGGCCTGTTTCATTATGTTTCTGGTTTTATTTCTTGATCAATTTTGGATAATTTTTTATTCGATAATATTACTTAAGAAATAAATAACAAAATATGGAAATATTCAAATCGACTGATTTTACTTATCAATTAAGATCTTTTTAAATTGATTTCGGAATTATATCTCAATAAAATAACTTATTTTTACAAACTTTAAGAATTATCATTTATTGTTTATAATTAGTCATGCAGAAAACTATTTATACTTTTAATATTTATATACTTAATATACTGAAAAGTACATTAGGAGTAGAAGTAATAAAATACACATTATTGATTTGTTTTTCAAAAAAAAAAGAATTTTTACTCTAAATATAATAGATAACAATCTCAAACATATTGGACTATTTTATATGAAAATAATTTGAAATATAAAATTAAGATAATTTATTTTCAAATTTATAAAAGTTGAAAATACGATCTGTTAGTTTATATAACATTTTCTCAACGAGTTTAAAGTCAAACATTTCTCTTAGAATCAATAAAGCTCTTGAAAGCTCTTTATATATATACATGTTTTATGAAGTATTAATTTCTAAGGAAATACTTCAGGTTTTGCAAAAGGTAAATGTCTGTTAAAAAAATATCAAGTAAATATGACTGATGAGATAAAAATTTCGTATCTTAACTATGACAATTTTTATATAATTTGTGTAACATAGTCTTACTTTGTCATGCAAGAGAATAGGGCCTAGTCTGTATACTAAAGTTATTTATACTATTTTTAGTTTTTATGCATGATATTGATTTCATTATATACTACTCCATTTTTATGTTTTTATTTGCATCAAGAAAATAATTTTGGGCTATTATTTCTATAAATCATTGTAAATAATAGTCTGATTTTTGAGCTGCAATGATTGTTTCGGTATATGCTTATGTGATTTATATATGTCTAGCTACTTTTAATTGCTTACGATTGTCATAGAAGATTCATTTTTAGTTCCATGTCATAATATGTTATAAAAATAGATCAGTCTTGTTTTTGAGAAGTAGTGATGAATAAATTTCTAAAAGTGGATATTTCTAATATTTGTCTAATTCATAAGATATCAATTTATTTAATTGTCAGAATATAATTATTGTTAATATAAATAATTGATTTTTGCTCAGATTTTTTTTAAGAAAATAGTGTTTGTGTTTGGGAGAAATTTTGATTTTTACAAAATATTTTTGTATATTTTGAGAAAAAATATCGTTTTTAAAGAGTCTTTTAATGAAATTATTTTTTTGAAAGTAATTATCGATGCTAAGTGTAATTCAAAACCGTTCTCTTTTTATGAGTGAATGTTATCGATCGACATTGTACCGTATATGCATATGTATGTTTTTGTGGTCGTGTGAGCTTTTTTTAATTTATACGATTTGGAAAAAAATACAAATTAACTTCATCCATTAACTTTATCCGAGTTTTATATTTCATCTGTTAATTGTTTGTGAAAAAAATAAATAGCGCAGTAACACCAATAATTTATATTGAGAGTAAGACGTCAAAAGTATAACATAAATCAAGCCACCTTCGTGAAATATTGAGAATTGCGCTCGTAGACGGTGAAATGTGGACATACGCGGTACGAAGAACGCAGGAGGGACTTGCACAAAGTACAACCAGCGAGGGCGCAGACTCGGCCAGAGACGCTTTACGTCGTGGCGCTTTCCACACCTCACGTCGCACGGCCGCCGTCCGTTCATATTCGCATGTACCGGCTGATCGGTCTAGCAACTTGCAAGTAACTCGAATGACACCTCGGTCAGAGTGTTGATATTCGCGATACGGATCGGGTCGCGGTTCTTGTGCGTTTCTCGCTTCCTGGTGTTAAAGTCGACGACGACGAAGACCACGTTCAATAAACCGGTGTTAGTACGTATGATGAACATTTCGACGTGTGATCGTCCCTATACACTGTATTCGCTTGTCGAGAACAATAACAATAATAACAATCAAACTTATTGTCCATAGGTTTTCGTCCGTTTATCGGAAAAAAGAAAACATTAAACACACATTTTGACATTAAGTGCTTTCCGATATGACATTTTAAGAGTGAATTTCGGGTTTTTATTCTTTTGACACACCATTGTGTGTTAATAAGTACATTTGCGTATTTCATTTCACGTGTGATTAAGGTGAGTGAAATCTATTATCTTTTTTATTTCAATTTATTTTCAATTTCGAATATAATCGAGGAAATGCGAAATAAAAGCGTCATGTTGTGATATTTTAACTTATGACCGGAAATTGTCTCTTGAATGAAAATAATTTCAACTGAAATAAGAGATTAGTACATATATATATATATATATATATAGATATATATATATATATATATATATATATATATATATATATATATATATATATATATATATATATATATATATTTATATATGATAGATAACACAATTGAGCTACTGACCAATATTTTAAAAGTTCGAAGATGCTCCTGTGGCTTATATAGTTGTTATTTAATCAAATGACATCAACATACACACACACACACACACACACACACACACACACACACACACACACACACACACACACACACATATATATATATATATATATATATTATTGATTTCAATAAAAATCTGTTTTAAATTCAGAATTTTATTTACAATTACACATGTACTTACACACACATACACATGCATATATATATATATATATATATATATATATATATAATTTGTAATTTGACTATTTGTTCAAAAATCAATAGGTGAAATAAAAGGTGTACTTGTTTGATTTTTTCAAAATTCGATTTTAATAGAAAAATATTTAGGTGAATTTTTTGAATAATCAAAAGTTCTTGAGCGCATTATATTAGGATACAATTTTATTAAAAAAATGTCATTTATAATGATAACTTATATTTAAATAATAATTAATTTGAGTACATTAACGATCTACGTATAAATAAAAGAATGACCAATATATAAATAAAACGTTAAGGAAAGATGAAAGTGAACATACGAAATAAGTTTAAAAAAATTATAGATGTTTTAATGAATTCTAACTCACCGTATATCAATGAATTCAATTCATTTATTGATATATGAATTGTATTGAAATGTTTAAAGTAAAAAAATAAATGTATATTTATTTGTCAATATATTATTAAATAATCATATTATAAAGTAAATATTAATAAAATTAATTACTACAATCATTGAATATACGAAATGTTTTTGAAATTAAAAAATAATCATTTGAACATAATTACAGAACAGAACAAACAGTTTAAAATAGATTATTTGATCAGTTATGAGTTGTAAATTACGGTCATTAGAATTGAAAATAATGGATATTTGTTTCCAATAATATATATATATATATATATATATATATATATATATATATATATATATATAAATCAAATTAATAATTACATGCGGAGAATCTGATATTTGAAGTTATAAATAAAAGTTTTAATTGTAAATAATGTAATATAAATTTATAAATAATATATTGAATAATAATAAACATATATATATATATATATATATATATATATATATATATATATATATATATATATATATATGGTCATCCAAATGTGACAACTATATTTGTGTTTTATTAAAAAGAAACATGTGTATAGTGTGGTGGGGTGTATTTGGAAACGTGTATAGTTTCTTTTTAATAATATACGAATCTAGGCATCGCATTTGGATGATCCTATATATATATATATATATATATATATATATATATATATATATATATATATATGCATGTGTGTACATATACATATATGAAAAAATAATCAATGAAATAATCAAAATGATTAATAGTTAACCGTAAAAGGTTAACCGTACAAGAACGGATATTACAATCTATGTGCAGATATAAATGATTAAAACGAAGGTGTTTGGTTAGAAATTATTGATAAAATCAGTATAAAACAATAGATAAGTAATTAATATGCGTCACAAATTATCTTCTGAACAATAGTTAACAGTATATTATACAGAAGATTATGAAAGAATTTGTTGACATAATTGATCACAATGACGGTGTTCATTTTAATTATTAATTAATTATTTAAATTATGAAAGAAAGTTTTTCAGTATGAAATAAAATTCCTCGAAAAAAATATATAACTTCATAAACAGAATTTATGTATACATAGATGTACATATGTATAAATAAATACATAAAGAATCTTAGCTAGGATAAAATTATAACGAAATAAAAACTTTTCTAGTAGAATTTCCTGAAAAGTTAAGGTTTCATGAAGAAGAAATATCAGTTTTTTATTATATTATTCTTTTATTAGTACATATTTTTTTACTATATTTAATAAAATATTTGTAAAACAATTTTATCAAAGTTAATAAACTTTGTACGATTGAATTGTGTTAACGTTTGATTAAATATTAACGTGTTAAAAAGAAAATCTAAACGTTAGCTTTTATTTTTAGGCGCGAATTTTTTTTTAATATTCTATTGATAAATGTTTGTAAAACATGAATGTACGGATGTATATACTTGTTTTATTATGGTTACTCACGATGAAAGTATTTAAGGTGTCTGGTGGGAGTTATTTATATTTGATAACGTTACATATTAGGCCGTCATTCAATATTTATGTTATAAATTATTAATGTAGAAGCGAACGCTTTATATACATACATACTCATACAAACCCACGTATATATATATATATATATATATATATATATATATATATATATATATATATACGTGGGTTTGTGTATAAATTTATATGAACATTTGTAAACAAATCGATTTTTGGAAAGAATTTTTGAGCGATTTTCTTAATTTACTTTTGATAAATGATTTATAAACTCGAGACTCAAATTGTAATGTAAATAATATTAGTAATCAAAAATTCATCAAGAACAATTGTTTCTTAATTATTTATTAAGTATTTCATTTTATAAAATAAAATATTTTCATATATTAGTCTAAAATAATATTTGGAATATTTTAATGGATATATTTTCTCTTGATCTGCATTAGCTTTTATTTTTTCAAAGATATATTAATGAACTTATTTATAAAAAATATTTCAAAAAATATTTCATATTTCTTTATTTTAATTTACCTATTTTAAACTTTAGTAAAAATATAATTTTATTTTAAGGGATTTAAACGAAAAGGTATAATTGTGTTTTTATTTACATAAATTATTTATAAAGATTATTGTACATATAAATACATTGAAATAATTGTCATGTTTGCTTACTTTCGTTTTAATGCTTGGATAAATAGTTTTTTTAATGAAATTTAAGTCTAATTTTAATTGATGAAATGTAAAGCTATTTTTTTTATTGTAATAAGATATTTAAGTGGTTTTATATAATTCGGAAACGACTATTTAATACTTGAAAAACTGCATATCAAACAGTGATGGTTATTGGATATGTCACTTAGCTATTAGTGAAATGTGTATTTTATTATTAAATTAGATTGTGTTTTAATAAATTGTAAATTATATATTTCATTAAAAAAAATATTTTAGAAAATGCTGAATTGAAACTTGAATGTTTATATATATATATATATATATATATATATATATATATATATATATATATAAACATTAAAGACTTTTCCCAAAACATTTTTTTTCCAGAGATTTAATGCCTTTCTCTTTTATTTCACAACGACAAATTTTTTTATGTCTGTCTTATTTATTTATGAACATCTACTTGGATTTTTTTATATTTCTACGTTCCACAATCAATCTTTTTTTGTCAATCATTTTTTTCTAGACAATTCCAAAGAAATTTCTTTAGAATAAATTGGAAATTGAATTGGTTGAAGTGGATAGTTTTGAAGGAGGAGGATCGAGTAGAGGATAGAAAGAGGTTGATGATGGGTATATATATATATATATATATATATATATATATATATAATAAATCATATTTGAGACAATAAATTACAGTTAATATTCAAATAAATTTTAAATTAGGAATTTTATTTATAGAAAGGTAATTCTATAAAATTTTAAATACTTTATATATATATATATATATATATATATATATATATATATATATATATATATATATATAAACAATAAAGAGATGAAAGAATAAAGACAGATAAAACCTATGCGTCGTTATTTTTTGAGTCTATATTAAAAAAGTCTTTTACTGATATAATGATACAATTTTTATGATAAAAGAAAATAATATTTTTACTACATTTAAAGGTCGTAAGGCTAATGTATTTTGGTACGTTATTCTATTATTTTGATAGTGAACCTTACCAAAATTTTATATTTGATCATATTATTGTATCGTTAAATGTACTTTAAAATATTATTGCGTTTTAGTATATATAAAATATTAGATTACGTTTAATACTGTCTGATCTAACATTAAGAAATTTTCCTAAAGCGTATTTGTATTTTAAGATTTTTTTATAATCTATTAAAGTTAATATGAAACAAATTTAATAGATTTTAAAATAGATAATAGGTATATTTATTATAAAATATCAAACAACCTTTTTTTTGATTGTTAATAAAAAGGTCGAGGAAATTATTTTATATTTTATTTAGTTTGTTTTAAATATAATATGTTTATTGCAATTAAATGTACTAAAATTGTGTTGTTTCTATAAGAGACATTTGTCAAAAGTCATGTATAATATGTAAAACGTACATTTTATTGAAATTCATTCTGATATGTACATTGTAGAGAGTTTAGATGATAGACGTTATTTTATTCAGTTTTATTTTGAAGGAAAATATAAAAATCGTTATATTATGCGCAATTTGTAAAGTATACGGATATAATATTTTGTTATCATTGTTTTTATTCGAATGATTCGTTATAATAGAGTGGAGTGTAATTGGAAACTTTTATTATTTTAGTATTAATATACTTTAGGTTTACTTTTTTAATTGGATCATTTTTATAATGCTTAAATAAATGATTTGTTGTATAAATTTATTTATTTAGACTTAGATACTTTTTAAAATTGCATATTTTTTTTTGTTAATTCTTTAAAATTTAATAATTCAAAAATATGATATAAAACAATATATAAATATTTAAAAAATGAATATAGAAACAGTAATATTTATGTTTATTTTATATCAACAGAGAATTTATTTTCTTTAGTAATTGTTCATATCATTCACAAATTATTTATCACCCTAATATGATGTGAATATGTATAAACGTTTGTTGAATTGGCTCGTTTAATTTATTTTAATATGTTAATTTAATGGAAAGTAAATTTAGCGAAATTTATAATTATTATTCAAAATGTAAATGTTTATTAACTCATAATGGAATTCATAAAGAATAATTAAAAAGGAAGATTTTACTAATTTGATGATTATGTATACTTTATTATAATATCATAAATATTTTACAAGTTTATATAATATATTCATATATATATATATATATATATATATATATAAGTTTTTGGCTATGAATGAATTTAATTACCAGAAAGTATGTTTCACTTTACCATATATTTTTAACGCATTGTAAGATTGAATAGTGTCTAGACCACGGCACTAAAATAATCCTGGGAATGAAATTTTACACTCTACTAATTTACAAGTACCTAGGGTTTTACGGGTTACTAGAAATATTCTCGGTATCCTGATAATTCGTGGGTGGAAATCTGGGTTTATATTTGTTTATAAGTCGAATAGACTTTTGTCCAACAAAGTAAATTGTATATATATATATATATATATATATATATATATATATAAACAATCATGCAAATACACAATCATTTGTATGTATTTACATACGAATATCAAATATTCCAGAATGTACAGAAATAATATAAATAGATGTAAATGAAGATCAAAATAAAGAATTTTTCTAAATTATACTTCAATTAAATACAGTAATTTTAATTGGAATGTAACAACTATATTGATTAAATTGAAGTGCAATTTATTCAGTTGTACAGACATACACATATACCTATTCAGTTTTCAAAAATGAACATAAACTAAGTTTATTAAAAAAGTCATTTACATTTTTACAGGTTATTTAAATTAATTTTTAAAGAATAAAATTAACATTTGAATGTGAAACGTTTTTTGTAACAGATGTTTCAATAATGTTAATAAATATTTATTTAATTGGAATGATTTCGGTACATATTGATAATTTTAAATTGATTTATTTACAAAAGAGATTCTAATTAAAATAATTCAATTAAATGAATTATTCCACAACAAAATGAGATTTTGAAGGTATTCAATAATCGATTAATTGTTCATTTTTTGGATTATGGTAATTTCGTCGACTATGTTTATATATATATATATATATATATATATATATATATATATATATATATATATATATATAATTAATACACGTTTTCTTATTTATAATGTATTTTGATTTTATTGTAGTTCACTACGAAGACAATTTAGAGAATCATTTTATTACTTTTAATAAAATTTGAACCTTTAAAATTGTTTTTCCCTTTTTATTCAATTTATTATTTTGTAGTAAGTTATTAAAAGTATGTGATATTTCAACGTTTGAAATAATATTTAAATTAATGGAAAAAATGATTTTATAAAATTATATTTATAATTTTATTACACCCACACATACATAATATATATATATATATCATCATCTCCAGCCCACATCAGCCCACTGCTGGGCGAAAGCCTCGTCGAATGTCATAATTAAAAAAGAAGAGTTTTCCGAGCCTCTTCCATTCTTTCCTGTCACTGGCCAATCTCATCCAACCTTGCCCTCCACAATATTTCACAATTTCATCTCTCCATCTTTGATGTGGTCTTCCTTTGGGTCTCCTTTTATCTCTTGGTCTCCATTCCGTAACAATCTTCGTCCATCTGTTGTCCTCTCTTCTTGCTATATGTCCTGCCCATGTCCATTTCAACGATTTAACTTGCTCTATTATATCCATTACTTTTGTTTGTTCCCTTATCCATTTACTTGTTTTTCGGTCCAGTTTGGAAATTCCTAACATTATTCTTTACATACTTCTCTGAGCAGTTAGCAGTTTCTGTTTCATTCTTGTGTTTAGAGTCCAAGTTTCTGCTCCATACGTACAGGCCGGTAGTACACATTGGTTATATGCCTTACTTTTCAAACTGATTGGTATATTGCTTTTCATTATACTATTTAGTCTCCCAAATGTTGGCCATGTGGCTTTGATTCTCGATTTGATTTCTGGCCATAAATCACCATCGTATCTTATAGTTTTCCCTAGGTATTTTATTTCGTCCACTTGTTCCAGGTACTGATTCTCTAATTGTATTTTACTTCTTTCAGCGAAATTATTGAACATGACCTTGGTTTTTCCCATATTTATTTTTAACCCTACTTTTCGGCTTTTTTCTAAGATGGTTTCGAGTAATGTTTGTAATTCTTCCGGTTTTTCACTTATAAATATATATATATATATATATATATATATATATATATATATATTACTGATATATTTTAAAGTTTAGTGATATTAAAATTTATAAAATATTAAATATATTTATATAAAAAAATGTCTGGAGAAATTATTATATTTACCATTTTAAATATTTATATAATGATATTGAATTTCAATCACATAATATAAATAATATGAAAAAATCCATAAATTAACGATGAGAAATCAAATTAAGTAATTATTAATTATTGAAATATGTTTCAAATTAAATAATTATTTAAGAGATTAAAATGTTCGCCTTTAATGCTGTTATAAATATATTGTGAAATACAATAAATCTTTATTATATTATCCTGAGACACCCTGAATTTAACAGTCTTCTTCCGGGATACTGCATCAGATATGCGATTATTCGCGACCTCTTTTCCAAAAATGGTTGCATCCCTTGTTTATATATATATATATATATATATATATATATATATATATATATATATAATACGTCCATATGTATATGTGTACAAGTTTACTGAATGTATATCTATCAAATATACCAATTTGCTTTCCGACAATGTAATTACATTGTATACATCACTGTGTTTACTTTAGAATGTTAAACATTATGTACGTTGAAATCAGATAAAGTTTATTTCAGTTTATCTCTATTTGTATAGCGAGTCATGCTTAAAGCCAGTCAAATTTTGTTTATTTCACTGTACGTTATATTTATTGCGTACATGTAATGTAATATTTGTTTCCTCCGTTTCAGTTTCCATATTGTTGTTAATTTTGTTTGATTAGTATGACGAAAATGAACATGCTGTCGTCGCAGTATTACGAGCTGTGAAAATAAACTCGAATGTTTTTCAATTCATTGTTAAGTAAGTCTCCCTGAAATTAAATTAATAATAGTCGACATATTTGCGAATATGAAGCTTTGTAAATTGATTTAATGAGAGATTTGATGTTATAAAATTGATTTTAAAATAATGTTACATGTAGATAGAAAAATCTCTACTAATTATAAACTACTTTTAAGTTCTAACTTTTTTGTTTTTAAAAGAAAAAAATTAAATCTATTCATATAGAATATAAGAATAATTTAATCTCTAAAGAGTGTTCGATGGAAATTTCTGACAATTTCTTTAGTATCTAAAATAACCTATTTAATTTGAAATCGTCTTAAAAAGACATTTGTGTAGGATTATCGTACAGTTCATTCGGATCAATTATACCCGATATCAGTACTATCAAAGTAAATGAAATTTAAACGTTTATTTCAGCAGAAACCTTTACTAATCAGTCGTAGTAATCATATATTACGACTGAAAGCATTATAAAAAGAAATCTTACATTTTACTTTAATAATGAATTCCGTTTTAACAAAATTAAATAAAAATAACAATAATTGATATTTTATTCAGGACCTTTATTTTTTTATTAGAATGCAGTTATATATATATATATATATATATATAAATTATGAATTATTTTCTTATATACATATTATATTATAAAATTTGAAAAAATGATCATTTAAAAAAAAATAGAGCGAATAGTAATTTTTACTATAATTTCCATGCTTAATAAAATGTTCGCTACTATGTCAAAGATTATGTTGTGAATATAAAAGACAGACAACCCTTTTCATTAATAAATGGTCATATCTTAATATTAGAAACCGACCAAGGTCTGGATATTTAAGAACATCCATCCATTGCAATTGTATTCCGAAAAGTTTTCATCTAGATGTCATCATATAAGAGTGACTACAATGAAATCCTTTTACGTGTCGGATTATTTTGTATCATTATATTTGATTTTCGAGTACTTATTTTCGTGTACACAGAGTTAAAGGTGAAAGTGAAAAATTAGCGTCATCAATTTTGTGCTTGTTCGCATTCATAAAATATGATTCGTACATTTTATGCATTATGAGTGTATTTTATTTTATATTATCATGCTGAAGGCAGTGAAATATAACTGTACCGTTTTATATTATTCTTTGATTCGTTTAAAATAATTGTCTGTAACGGATTTTTGTATAAAAAATTAATAAAGCATTTATTACGAATAATTTGTAATAAGAAATGTTTTCATACTGATGTTCATGGAAATGATTACGTCATGAATTATTATAGATGTTGTATTGTAAAATAACCCATTAGTAAACTTGAGTAAAATATACTTGAAACGTTACGACATTCATGTTTTATATTTTTTAGTAGTTTGTTCATTAAAAGTATTTCTTAATAAAATATTTTAATTACGTTTTAGATTTCAAAATATCAATTTATTTAATTAATAATTTCAGTCATTGTGATAGTCACACATTTATAATTTTATGAAAAGTATTTCCTGATCTTTTATTTATTTTTTATTTTAGTGTAGCATGGCTGTTATACATATTAAATAAATTTGAGTTCAAAAATTCGTCAGAGCAAGACTGAACCTAATTTCACGCATAGATAAACAACGAAATTCTATGACAATAGTATTATACGACAAGCATAAATTATTTTGTTGTAATCGCGTTTAGTTCATGTGACATTCGGAACGTTTATTTAAATTTTTATACTTTGTTAACATTTACAATTAATTACTTAATATAAATTTCAAATATATTCAACACATCGAAATATATTTTCTACATATTTGATATATTTTTTTTATATTTAAATAATTATTAATTAGTTTCAATGAAAAGTAAAAAAAATGTAATATTCTTTACATACAACAATATTTATATAAATTTAATATTCAAATAGAGAGGTTTTTATTTTTTTCTGATCTGTTTTCTTTATATATATAAATAATTAAATTAAATTATCAATATAAAAATATTTTTCACATTTTTATCTTTATTATGAGTTTAATAAAATTTATTAAAAAAAATTTGTGTAATTCACAGATTATTTTATTACAGTTAGAATATAAATTAATTTCAACAAAATCGTTGTATATAGATTTGATAAGGATTTTGAATCACGACATGTTTTGTAAATAATACTTAAAAAGTACAAACATTCGAATGACCCTTGTAATTTGATTGAAAATCAATGTTGGTCCTTATATGAGGTTTTCTATTTACACTCCATGAATATTCATGATTTTTCGGCGAAGTGTTCAAACGTTTTCTGGTGCTTTAACATTACGCTTTGCATGAACAACCGTATATACTACTGTAGAAATGAAAATAAAATAAAATTTGACTGTAGTATTTATTTTCTGTTAACAAATTTGCAATTGATTCAATATATTTTTATGGAAGGTTATATAGAAGTCAAAAATCAATTCAAAACAAATTATATTTTTTTATATAAAAAAACTTTTTTTAAAATAAAATAGAATTGTATTTCGAGAGATTGGTAGTCGGAAAAATTATTAATAGTTGTGATTAATATCGAGATTAATTATAAAATTCACTATTAAACAAAACAGGTTCTATGTTTGAAATATTGTTAGAATTTTTTATTTTAGAATATAAAAAAAATGTTATTTGCTGTTATTTACGAAATCAACGACGAATAAAAGAAAACATTACTTTTTTTAACTGAGTGTATTAGGTGATAATAGATAACTAATTTTAAACTATATTAAATTTATTTTCTTGATATTTATATTTAAAATATTGAACGATTTCAAAATGTGAAATACTTAATATATATTAATCGAATTAATAACTTGAATTTGATTTCTGTATTAAATTATTCATTTTATGTATTATTTCAATATTAGAGAATTTGTTTAGAATTTTGTTACTTCAAAAAATAATAAATATTATGGTTGTACTAAACAACTCTAACTTTATATATATAAAGATAGAGTTATATAGTTAAAAATAAACAGTATGCACACTTTACAAAATAGTTGTGTTAATAAACAATAATTTCATTTGACCTGGTTTCGAAAATAAACACAACGGAACACTTAATGAAAATTCAAATCTTATGTTTGATTCATGTATACACTGATATCTTTAAGATAAGTTATCTTTTACAAAGTTTCATTCTTGTAAGTCAGTAAATTGTGGTTATATTACATTTTATACAATAAATGAACAAAAGATTATATATATATATATATATATATAAATGTGTGTATGTATTTATAATTTCCATATTATATGTTTTGAATAGTCGTTATAGATATATAATAGTAGTATATAAAATCAGTAGGAATGTTTACATATATTATATATATATATATATATATATATATATATATATATATATATATATATATGAGAACATTTGTTGGTGTGGAATGGAAGAGAAAGATATCGGATTGTCGAAAGTGGAAAGTTTTGATAAAGGCTTTCATCCAGCAGTGGATAGAAAGATGCTACTGTTGCTAATATTATATATATATATATATATATATATATATATATATATATATATATTCATTTATGAATATGCACACATTTATAGAATAAAGCAATTATGTGTATATAGAATAAACAATAGTAATTGTACTAATCTAAAATATTTTTTTCATGGTAACATATTTTTAACCAAAATCACATTAATATTAGAAATCTATCAAAATGAATTTAAATTTGTATTCAATCACTTTAACAAAAATAAAAATAAATGTTTCAATATAAATTTTTAATAGTAAGTATGTGACTACAAAGAAATTTACTTCTTTAGTTTAGAAGTCTTTTAGAAACTCAAAATTAAATTTTAAAAGATTGTAAGAGTTAATTTATTCTTAATTGAGTTAAGTATTCTTTTATGGATTAAGTATTTTAAAAATCAAGGATTAAAAAACTTAATCATATTTAATCTGAAATAATTACATTTTTTCAAAATTGTGTAATAAATGTAATTGAAATATGTAAAAATTATTCATATGATTTTTGTTAATTATTTACATGAATTGTTTTATTTTATGAGATATTTGTTGATTTAGGTAAGTGATATTTTATATATATATATATATATATATATATATATATATATATATATATGAAAAAGTACATAGTAAATAATAACAGCATGAGTTGTATAACGCACATATCCTGACTTCAATTACAGCTTTGGGAGAAAACTCAAAAGCACAACATTTTACTGAAGAGTGAAGTGTGCTCCAGTTATGATTATATCTTATTCATAAAGATAGTACACTTCTGTCTAATGAATATAGCAAAACACCTACACATTGTGTATATGTATATATATATTCTTACCGAGATGCGTACACATCTCTAAACATACTCAAGATACATAGTATCATATTTATGAATGTATACACACACACATTTATATACACATGTATATATGTAAGCACATATACATACATATATATATATAAATATATATATATATATATATATAGATATATATATATATATATATATATATATATATAAATATATATATACGTATATGTGTGTGTGTAGCCTTTTGTTCATTTATTACATAAAATGTGATAGAACCACAATTCACTGAAACACGGGAATGAGATTTTGTAGAAGATAACATATCTTAAAGACATTCGAGTATGCATGAATCAAACATTAGATTTGAATTTTCATTAAGTGTTCGTTGTGTTTGTTTTCGAAATCAGGTTAAATAAAATTATAAATAATAACAACAATTTTTTTCTTTACTCTGTAATCTATATTCTACTATATTGTGTTTTTTTGTTGTTATTTATATTTCATTTCCATATAGTAAACTAGAAACAATTTAAACTTTATAGACTATATATCCTTTCATGTTTTATTTCTAAATGTTCTATTTATAGTTACACAGATCATCTATAATATAAGTTTGTTCAAATATCTGTTTCGTGAAAGTTCTATTCTTGAGTTTATTGATTGTTTCATTTTTCTCATTAAGCCATCAATTGAAAAGACTAGGTGATAGGCTGCACCTTTGTTGAACGCTCTGATTGATAGATATTTTTTGTCATTCTTTCAAGTTATTTTTATCTTAGGATATAAGTTCTGAATAGTTGTTATAAGCTGGTATAGATATTCACATTTTCATACAATAATTTCCTATGGATACGTTTGAGCTTTTACAAAATCTATTATACAAAGTATTTTTGTAAAATTTTGCATTTTTCAATAATTTGTTTTATTTTATAAAAGTGTTGTCAGTACATGATTTATTTTTTCTATTAATCATGTGGTTGTGTATGAATATAGTTTTAAGAATAAACTTGTTAAATAACTTTTTTTGAATATATTATTAAAAGGATATATAATTCTCATTCATATTTTAATAATTTATCAATTTTATACTATTTATTTTTGTGTACATTGAATTGTGAGTTTTATTAAATCTAAATTTACAAATGATGAAGCTGAAGAATTATATACTTGAAAATCGTTCAATCACAAGTTTAAATCAGATTGTCTTTTTATATTAAAATGTTCACATATATATTCGTGTGTGTGTGTGTTTATTTGTATGTGTTTGAGAGTATTGTATGTTTAAGTGTCTGTAATAAGGACGACCTTCAAAAAGAGAAAAGAAAAGGAGGAATGAAAAAAAAATTAAATGTGTTGGAATCAGTTTACCACATACGTAATGATTATAAAATGGACGATAAACTTGGCAGAGGTATACCGTTGCGCCATCAATTTCAGGACCTTCAAATAAAATTTCAGCGTAATAAAGCGAATAAGAGAAGAAAAAAAAATAGCCGCGTGCACTTAGGAACAATCGTCCGTGGATGTACTCTCAGTATATAAATATATAGGACAGAGTGGTTGACCAATTACGTCTGTATGGCGGAAGAGGATGGTACACGCTTCATAAAATAATGAAGATGAATAGACTGGTGCAGTTGTTCGATGGGGGGCGCAAGCGGCGAAAAAGACAGTCGTAGTTCGTACCTTGTTTTTCGCATATACTCAATGATCGTGTCGTGGCAAGTATCCGTTGTTCGGCGAAAAAAGCTTGATCTGAATTTATTTCCGAGTGCGTTTTATAATACTCTTAATAAATTTACCTTTTTATTCGCAGATATATCACCAATATTTTTTTATTCGACTAATCATTCAAATCGTATATATATATATATATATATATATATATATATATATATATATATATATATAATTTAAAATAACTGTAAACTGATAAATAGTATTAAACAATTATGCACACTTTTAATCGGAAATAACGTTAAGCTTTTTGAATTTTCTACTAATGGCGAATAATTTGATTACTAATTAAAACACGTTGCTCTAGAGAACATCACAAACGAATTAAATTTAATTTGAGCCTTAAAATTGATTTTTCAGTACACTAGTAACAAACATTATAGAATTTTACACACACATATACATACATATAAACATATATATATATTTTGCTAAAAATTTGTTTTGGTTTTATATATGAAATGGAAACATTTCCTCTTTATTTTCTTCATTCAATCAATTATTAAATTCACATTATTTTGTATTACTGCATTACATCCTGTTTATTTATTCCATTCGTATAAAAGGATGTTGATTTGAATGCAAAAAGCCCTTTATTTCTTCATATAAATGTAAATTATTTCCATTAATATTTGTAAAGCTTGGGCTAGATTGTAATCTAAAGGTACCACATTAAGTAAATATGAAGGATGTGTAAGAATTTATTAACCAAGATCTTTCAATTTTCTTTTGAATGTTCATAGCTACATATGGTCTTGTATGATCTTGATAAGAGATAATACCTTTTTTGTTCTCTAAGTCAAGTCTATTGAAATGTAGTGCTTTATTCAATTAAATCAATTGTTTCAAAAAAATGAATTAGTGGTTTTATCAAGTTTTAAAATTGAAAAATACACCAACATCATTTTGTTTAAGTGTATGTTTGAATTTTTAGTCACCAAAGGGTTTTATTTTTTGATGACTGTTTTATGTACATTACTCTATAAAACTCATTTTTCATTCATTAATTTATTGTTAATTCCGTTTCATTTTTTTTATTCTTACAGTATCCAAACATCATGTTTTTTGGTACTATAATTAAATATAATCAAAATTAAAAAATGTCTTCTGTAAAAAAGAAATAATTTTGTATAATTTCTTTATATGTACAATAATGATAAAGTAATTTAAATTAAGAATATCTTTTTTTATCTAAATATTTTTTTGTTATTTTTGGATATGAACATTTAATTAATTTTGAGATTGTTAAAAATTAAAATAATTCATTTGAAATTAAAGTTCATACATGAAGTTTCTGTTCATCGAAAAAAATATAATAACTTTCGATAAATAATAATTTAAATTTATTTACAAAGCATATTTTCTGACATTAACAAGCACATAGCTTCTCGAAAAATATTTTTGGTATATTTGTATAAAATTATTTTTTTAATATATAAAATGGTATTAAAATTGTATACAGTTTAAAAAGTTTTTTTTTCTTAAACAAATATATTTGACCAATGTACGAACATGCCTAATCAATTCGTATTAATATTTGTTTAGTATTCTTGTTCTCGAATATTTAAATATTTTTGTTTATAAATAATTTATTTACTATTGATTGCCAGTACTTACATTTGTTATATGTAATAATAATAATTAGAAATTGTCGCATAATTCTATTCTTGTCAAATATATTTTATTGATTTTATATACACATCATGTTAATATTCTTGTCGGTTGAGTTGAAATGTTTTTAAAGCTATATTTATTTAGTGTTAAGTAAACAGTAAGTTGTGTAAAAAATATCGAGAAAACTAAATTCGATTTAATATGTTAGGTAGAGAAAACCGATAAGATGACATGTTAATTTTATATAGTACATTTGTTACTTAAATTTACATAAATAATTATTGGTATGGTATATAGTGAAAAAATATTATTTTATTTTACTTAAGGGGTTATACGCACTTAGAAATTTCAAAAAATCGATTTTTTTTGCATTTTCGGAATGCACATATATTTGAGTATATTCTCTGAAAATTTGAAGTAAATCCGATAAATATTTTCGGACATACACCTGAATTTGTAAATTTTTGTTAACTATGTGTAAACTACTTCCGAAACTTCAAACGTGTTTATCTCAAAACGGTGTTTTCATAGTCGGTGATCTCGATATCTCAGAAATGGCTAAACCGATCGGTCTCAAATTTTCACATAATCTTCTCAAATATATTCCTCAGGTATTGAACGAAGAAATAAGGTTTACAAAAATTATTACTATTTTTTTTAAACAATTTGGAGCGAAAATTTTAGTAAAAAACGAAACATTTTTTCAAGTAGACGCCATTTTGTCAAAAATGAAAATTTTTATTATTCCTTCGTTCAATACCTGCATTAATCTATCCTTTAAAAGAATTGACTATATTTTTTGATTTCAAATAATCCAAACCGCCGTATGGAGATCACCGCCAAGCGCATTTTTTTGGAGGTCGTTCGGGACATCGTCTGCAGGAGCGGTGCACTTCAATATTTTTTTATGATCGACATGTTATTTTATTCTTGAAAGTAGGATCTATTCAAATAACCATAATTTGTAATTGCAAAATAAATACTGTTTCTAAAAAAAATTCCTAAAAAAACGTCGTTTTTGCGCCTCGCAAGTGCGTATAACCCCTTAAAGAATGAATAGAACTCTTTTGTAGACTTAATAGAATAAGTAATTCTATATACTTGAAATTAGCAAATTTTAGTCAGTTTTATATATATATACTCATACATACATATATGCATGCATGTACATACAGTACATATGTGTGTGTGTGATGTATAAATACGCAATGTAAATGATATCACTAATATTTATACATGTCGTTTGTCTATCAGTACGTTGAGTAAGATTAAACTTGCACAGAGCATTTACAGAAATGAATTATTCTGTATGTTATTCGGACGTGATATAACGAACCGAAAAAAATTGTACACATTTTCTAAAGCGCGTATGTGTTTTAAATAATTTGTTCTCTTGGCGTGGGTTCGTTTTATGTTATCACGTTTTATTGAAACTGCGAAAAGAATAATTACCGAATTTTTAGTTTGGGCTTTAGCTATTTTTTAAACATACTAAAGTTTTATTATATAATCAATCATAATGGTAAATTTTTCAAATATATTTTAATCGTTTTTTATAGGTTGTTTTTATGTTTTAATGGAATCTCATTTGAGAGTAGATATTTGTTTTATATATATATATATATATATATATATATATATATATATATATAATTATTTGAATTGTCGATTAATATCTACTAGTTTGCAATTTAAATTAAAAAACTGATCGTTCTGAATATTTTTACAATTTTTTATGAATCAAATGATATTAAAAATATCAAATACGATATCAAGCTATATTCTCTTGTATTCGTTTTTGGGATATGAATAAATTAACTGATGTATAAATAATATATTGTAACATATATTTATTATATATTTTTAAAAGTGATATTTTATTCTATGAAATAATAATTCAGTAGAAATTGTCGAAAACTTGCAACTGAATCAATATATATATAGATATATATATATATATATATATATATATATATATATATATATTTATAATTCATTTGTTGAGAGTAATTTTTTTATTTATTCAGTATTGTCTCATTTTCAATTTATTCAAAAATATTCATTTTTCTTCAATATTTAAAAAAATCAATTCGTGTCATATTAACATTCCTGATTATAATTGATAAAATATAAATCTTCATTCTACAAACATTTTAAGCAAGTATTATACAAATATAACTATGAACATTCGTTTAAAATATGGCGTAATTAAAAATATTTTAATAAACATAAACTGTATTTATCGACAATAAATTTTATAAACGCATCTAAAAATACGGAAACGGTCCGATTAACGCACGAATTATACGTTGTTATTTTCACATGTTACTTAATGCTCGTATATATTTTAAATTGCTTAATAATCCAATAAAACCAATAAATGAGTCAAGTGAAAAAAATATATAATATCGCGAATGAACATATAAATACATTAATTTTCATTGCAATTAAATTCGACATAATGTAATATTAAGCTTTTTTTAATTTGACAAAATACGGATATATATTTGTATAATTGTTTATAATCACTGTATTAATTGATTTCAAACACATTTCTATAGCCATGTATTTATTTGTATATTTATATTGAGTGGTGAGAAAATCTTTATAGTTTTATCGATATATCATTATTGAATCTTAGTCATAAACTGAATATTGTGTTGAGATGAAATATTATTAATAGAATATTTATAACTTTTTGCTATAAGAAATACAGTATAGTTTAACTCTTACAGAGTGAAGATATGGTTAATGATAAAGTGTCTTTTTAGTTCAAAATATTGTAAGAGTTTAAAAAAGATATTAGCATAGTAAATTGTTGGAGTTGGTAGCCAAAACCTTACGACAAACTTCATGAGAATTATTAGATAGACTTAAAGTTCATTGTACGTTAGTTTGACCTTACTTAATAAAAATTAATATAGTTTCAGAATTTAATATTTGGGTATAACACGAAAATAAAATAAATTTAATAGACAGATTTACGATTTTGATTTTTTTTTCAAAAATTAAATATTGAAATAAATTGAGGTAAAAAATAAAAATGAGTTTTATAGAATAATGCAATGAGAAAAATTAATTGATTATTAAAAGGTCAAACTCTATTTATGATTCCAATGGCTGAAATACACTAAAATAACATAATTTAGTCCTGATGGCGGATTGTGTAGATATGGTGTATTTTGAAATTTTAAAATCTGGCTTAATTATTAATTTATAATAAAAGCATTGCTTGTAACAATAGAATTGGTATAGAGAAAGTGTGTTATTTTTCATTAATACAATTCAAAATCACATACCATTGTAAATACCCAAAGAAAATTTAAAGATTTTGATTAGAAAATCTTCATATTGATCTGGTATTAATAAAAAATTATATTAATGCAATCGAAACCAATATTCTTAAGAGACAGAATAAATAAACTTCTTAACAAATGTAATACAGTAATAAGAAATAATATAATTTATTCATAAAAATAATAAAATAAAAAAAAATTCATTTCATACAACAAAACTAAAATTTTTTTTCACCAACAAAATACAATTAATTATTAAAACTTTACATTGGATGACTGATTCATTTTTTTATATTTTTTTTATTAATTAAATCCATTTTTATTAACATTAAACATTCTCATAATTATTTAATCAAAATATTATTACTGAATCAAAATAATGTACATTTGAAAAAATTTATTATTTCAATGTATATTTTATTATTCTAATAACATAATTTTCTTATTTTAAAATTATAGACATAATTTATTATTATTGCTTTTAAAGCCATTGAACATATTTATTCACTCATTACATGCGTATGATACAATAATCAATATCACTTAAAATAATCAGTGTCACTTAAAGTTACATCGGTAACTATAAATAATTTTTGTTCAATGAGCAAGAATCTCAAGTTAAATACATATACTTTATCTCTAACGACCAACTATTGTATAATATCCAATAATTGACTTTTTTATAAAATTGAAGGTTTTATGAGCTTTTCTTTACAATATTTGAAAAATATTTTCCATATAATAAAAATGACTGTAATGTGACCCAAGATATTTACATGAATTCGATGTTGTCATTTATATTTCATCAATATAGTAGGATAAGTAGATTATATTTCGTTTTTTAAAATATATTATCTCAATTGAATATATATATATATATATATATATATATATATATATTATTTTAATATTCTTAAAAAGGTATTATTTTTTTCATAAAAATATTGTTTCTCAAAAATGTATTTAAAATACTATTGAAATATTGAATATAATTGAACTTTATTTATTGAAAATGGAATATATAAAGTACATTTAAATTTTATTAAAAGGAAATATCATATAATTGAAATTGTTTCTTAGAAATGTTTTTTCAAAAAATCGATACGTCAAAAGCAAATTATTATCAATTTGTGATTGTCAGTTTATATTATATCTAATATATATATATATATATATATATATATATATATATATATATATATATATATATAAAATTTGTTATTGACGATTATTTCAAATTATTACTTGTATACTAATTTGAATTTGTATCTCGAGTTTCCGATCATCAGTTTCAAATGTCCAATTATGGCTGTATAGTTACAAATTTTCTTTTATATATATATATATATATATATATATATATATATATATATATATATATATATATTGTACAGATATACGTATTTAATATTTCAAGCAATTGTGTGCTGAATTATACTACTCCCATATTAATTGTATACCTACTGTCTGACAGTAAGTGATTATTGTTCAATGCGTTCTCAATGTCAAAACGATCTATTTTTAAATCATACTGAATGATTTCAATACATAACATATACTGTAAAAAATTTACGACAATTAGAGGTGTTAAATGAATGCAGTGAAATGTTTCATTTGCATATTGTGTGGTGTTAAGAATATTGTATACATATGTATGTTTCGAAAATATTAGTTTTTTTAACGTTCTTGTACTTTTTAAATATTTATAACGTTTAATAAAAACTTATCAATTGTAAGTTAAATTTATAATATATTTTAATATATTTATCAATTTAAAATTTTATATATGAGTGCGATTATTGTGACTAAAATTAATATTTTTTATATAAAAAGTTTTTGTGATAAATTATTTCAAAGTTTGATTAAAGAAATTTTTGCAGTAAATATGATGATAATATGATTTTTTCGAATCTAATAATAACTGAAATAATAAAAGAAAATGAAAATGTACTACATGATCATTAATTTTAATTAAGCCTCGTGTAAATAAATATTTTTTTATATTCATTTCTGTTTGTGCAGTAAGAGCTATTTTTGGTGTCTTTAATTAAAAGAACGTGTTATCGAACTGAATTTATTATCAAATATTAATTATTGTTAAAAATAATGACAAAAGTTATACGTATATAATATTTTATGTATTATTTTGTTAGTGGAATTTAATAACTTATTATTTTGTATTTATTTATTTTTAGCTTATATTAATATAAACAATTCAAAAAAAATATAATGTTTTAATTTAAATAAAGGTTAAATTAAAAATAAACTATAGTATCTCGTATCTGGGTTATGATTACTTTCAAAATGCATATGTAATTTATGAATAATATTACTGAAATATAGTTCATAAATATTTTTGTAAAACATGTAGGTTTTCTTTTTTTTGGCATTGAATACTTAACACTGAATAATATTTTACATTATTAACAAAATAATAAGAGTACATGTGTGTTTCTTGTTTAATTTCGAATAATTGGTTTTAGTAAAAAATAAATAATATTTTTAATACATGCAAACTCTCTCCCTCTCTCTCTCTCTATATATATTTATTATATGCTATATTTAGGAGTTCGATATTTTTTTTTGTCGATTTTTGATAACTGAAGTACTATAAAACGAAATGTCTTTTTAAAGAAATAAATTATATAATTTCGAATTTAATTATCTAATGATTTTGTTACTAACAACAAAATATGAAATTTAATAAATGAATGTATATTTAATTTCATTTTAAGCATATTTTATGTACGTAAATAGAATTTTAGCGATCAATATAGTTTCAATTTAACTTTGTATTACGAGTATCTTTCATTGAAAAAGAGAATTTCTTTGAAGAAAAGCTTCTTAATGATCTTGTTGACAGTGCTATAAAAAATATGATGTCAATTATGACTGACTTGATATAAAAACTTGAATATAAATTTACGATCTTTCTATTGTACTTTCAATAGAACTATACATTTATGGATTATATTTAATGTTCAATCGATATATAATTTTCATCTCCTAGTTTTATATTTTTGCAAGTTTAATGATACATCTAGGCACAATATAAACTTAGTTGTATATACGTATGGATGTGTGTTTGCATAACTCAAATGTGTTTGTTTGTTGTGTTATATTGAATTAATTTATTTATTTTGATTCGACTTTATTTACGTTATAAAAAGTATTGTGTATAAAAGAAAAAAACAATGCCAAATCATAAAAGAGAATAGACTAAGAGTCATCAAAAAGGTCATTGAAGAAAACAGTCGCATTATAAATAAAACACATGTGACAGAATAAAAAGAGGAATTACGAAAAACTTTTGGCACTCGACTTCGTTCTAGTGATTGAGTGTTGACTTTTGTTGTGAAAAACAAAGCGATTTAAAAAAAATATATAGCGTACGAGCGAGACGAACTGAACCAATTCTTTTTACTTTACTATTGCAGAAACTGTAATTTCCTGGTGGGCAGCACAGAGACTTACCGTGGTACACGGAAGCTGACCACGTGACAAAGATGATGATGACCACGACAGTGGCGAGCGGTGTTGAGACGCAGGACGTTTGCGAGTACAGTGCACGCGAGCTGAATACAAACTCTGCATCTACTGATTGGAGGTAAAAGATTGCTTTACTTTGTTATGGTCCACATAATATGCGAATGTTACACGTAATGCACATATACGGTTATGATTATTGTAACTAGTATCTGCAGGTCACAGCTACGTACGACGTTCGTTGTAGTTTACTGTGTCATTAGATTAGATTATATCAAATTAATATCATTTGTATTATTTTTATGTACTGTTTATTAATTACAACGAGTCCAAACGTGCATTTGGAAAGATACGTAATAATTATTAATTCAAATTCTTTGTGATGTAAGTAATTAACATTTCAATTCATTAATATTCAAATTGAAATTTACACCTTCACTTTTTGTTTTCTCTTTATTATATTTATATAAATTGATATCAAATATTTTTTTATTTTTTTTGTATTTATATAAATAATCATTTTTTAAATATATATAAATTTTAATTCATTAGAATAATTCAATTTTCAATTTCTTCTTTTGTAAAAAATAAACAATATATTTTTTTTTAAATCAAAAGAATTATTTTATAAAATCCATTGATTATATGTAATTAAATAATAATATATTTATGTTTTATTTTCATAAATGAAAATATAAGCAGAATAAAAAATAATCCATACAAGTAAATATTAATTAAACCTCTGTCATTTTATGTTTTTTTTTCTAATTACATAAATGATGAATATATTTTTGTCTATTATAGAAATATGTATTTTATTTCAAAAATTTACTTAAAAAAAGTACATTTTAATTTAAATATTTTTCCATATTATCAAAAAATATTTTTCTATATTACTAAAGAAAAAAAAGAGGTATATTTCAGACTTTCATTCACAAATAGATATTTTATTAAATACGTTTTTTATTTATTATACTTGATAGAAGACAATATTTGAGATATACATCGATTTAAAAAGAATTTATATATATATATATATATATATATATATATATATATATATATATATATATTGAAATGACAACGTAAATTCAATGTTTTATTCACAACAAATAAAAATGTATTTGAAATCCTTGATTTATCTCAACAGTACTATAAACAAAGCATTTCAAGAATTCTGATTAAATTGCATTTTTCTTACGTACATTTAAATGTCTAGTGCATTTAATTTCTCTAATCGCCTCGTCGAGTTCTATAAGAACTTTATAGTCAAGAGAAACTAAAGTACATTAGTTCTTGTGTAACACAAATGTTTTCAATGCGTCGCAAATGCTTGATGACTTTTTATTGTTCAAACGAACTATAGTTTTATATTGTGAATATAAAATGGTGTTCGAAAGTAAACGAATAATTCAAATGTAAGTCGAGTTAAAACTTTGTACACATATTTAATAAGAAGTTTATAGTGAAAGACTTATTTTTTATTAATCTGTTTGTTGAAATGTCACTATATATATATATATATATATATATATATATATATATATATACGTGATTTAAATTAGCAAAAGTTTGAATTGAGAAATTTGGATTTATGTATGCTCTTATTTTCTTATTTTTGAACGTGCAATAATTTTGAATGGTTCTTTATCAAATAAATAAAGTTTATTTAATGAAGATATATATATATATATATATATATATATATATATATATATATATATATATATATTAGGTTGGCAATTATCTCCCTTCCGGTTTTTTTTTTTTTTTTTTTTTTGTACATAGCTGCGAAATTCAAAAGACCAGAAGGCGGAAGGGAGATATTTGCTAACCTAATATATATATATATATATATATATATATATATATATATATATATATATATATATATGTAGGTATACATATAGGTATATGGATTAATGGAAAAATCATTTCGTTTTTCCTATCGTCATATAATGAACAATGTAATCCCTTTATTGAATCTTATTCATAAAATTTGTATTATATTGTGATAAGACATTACTAGTAGAATATTTACAACTATGAAATACAGTATTGATTTAATCCTTGCAAAATTAAGAGACATGACTTTCTGATAAAGAAATTCTGTTCTTAATTTTGTAAAATTGGTCTGCGAAACAAGTTGTTTGAGAAATATCTATAATATATTCAGAACTGATGTAATTACTGAATGCAGATGTTAAACTTAGTTGAAAATTTTTTGATTTAAATGATAAATTTTGGTCTATAAGACCTTTAGTAATCGTTAGAAAAATTTTGAACCAGATGGTAGTCAAATGTTCGCAAAGAACTTAATGAGAATTACTAGATAGTTTCAAAGTGTAATGTGAGACAGTTTTGGATCATTTTAAAAATTAATATGGTTTCGAATGAGATTTTTGTGTACCATAATAATTATTAGAAAAAGTTTGTTATTTGATAGATTGCACGATTTTGCCTTGTCAAAAAAAAAATAGATCTGAAATAAATTGTAATAGAAAGTGTAAAATGTTTTTTATAGTACTGTAATGAGAAAAAAATATATTTCTAACGACAGATAAAATTTTATTAATATTTGTAAAAAACAGAATACACTAAAATAGAATATTGGTTTTACTGTTAGTGGGATTTTATGAACATAGTGTATTATGAACTTTAGAAACTTAGTGGAACTATTAATTCAGATCTTTTTTATATTTTTGTTAATAATTGAATTCAATAAAATGATACAAATCAAAAAAATATTGTTATTTTTCACTAAGATATTGTATGAATATAAGTGATTAAGATCACTCAAGGAAAGTGAAAGATCGTGATTAGAAATTTTAAATACACCTCTCTACGAGGTCAGACAATTAAGTAATGTGACAAAATTCAAAAATCGAGTATATTTAAAAATTAAGGTACATCGCTGCGATCCCCTTCAAAGTAGTCCCCTCCCGTATCTATACACATATTCCAGCGAGTTTTTCAGTTTTCGTAACAATTCTGGAACACTACTTGTGGGACCTCTCCGAGTACCCTCGTCACAGATTCTTGGATATCTTCAACGGATTCAAAATGTCGACCTTTGATGAATTTTTTCATATGGGGGAATAGGAAAAAGTCGCAGGGTGACATGTCCGGTGAATAGGGCGGTTGTGGTAACGTTGCGATGCCTTTAGACGCCAAAAACTGAGAGACACTGAACGCACTGTGACAGGGAGCATTGTCGTGATGCAAAACCCAAGTCTTCGCGATTTCTGGACGCACTCTGAGCACCCTTTTTCGTAATTTTCGAGGACATTGCGGTAGAATACTTGATTTACGGTTTGTCCAGGTAGTACGAACTCTTTGTGAACCACCCCTTTGTTGTCGAAGAAGCAAATCAACATGGTTTTCACTTTGGACTTGCTCATTCTCGCCTTCTTTGGCCTTGGTGCTCCAGGGGACAGCCACTGTTGGCTTTGTCGTTTAGTTTCGGGGTCATATTGAAAGAACCAACTTTCATCACCAGTAATAACTTTTTTTTTTTAGTAATAACTTTCATCACCAGTAATAACCAGTAATAAATTTCTCTGTTCCATTTTCGTGACATGCACTACTCGCGCGTTGTTACAAAACACTAAACAGCTGGCGAAAGAAATGATCGTACGAGGGTGGTCAAGGTCTCAATCGAGAGAGTAGGGATCTGCTATTACGGTGGCGGAGTTACAGGTTCGCAGTGTTACCACAGGCCGAGAAAAAAAATCGGTCGCATTACTTAATTGTCTGACCTCGTATATTGACTAGATCTGTCACTTTCGGATAATCATGTGTTTCATATTTAAAAAAATGTATTAATAGGAGAAAATTAAGTTTGTAATTATTAGTTGAGATTTTTTTGCTGCCAAACCACTAATATTTAATAAGGATGAAAGAATAAATGCAAAAATAATGAAAATTATATAGTTGATTCAATAAAAAAATATTTCATACATTAAAATCGAAGATTTTTGCATCGCCTATATACACATATATATATATATATATATATATATATATATATAGAGAGAGAGAGAGAGAGAGAGAGAGATATTTATAATATAAATATATAATAGAAAGTTTAATAATTTGAAAATTATTTTTTCATTTAATTTGTAGAATTTAAAAAACACTATATTATATTTTAAATTTGTTATATACTTTGAAACGTTTGATAAAATTGAAATAAATTATTGTTTATAATTAAGTGAAAATATGATATGTACAATTTAATGATGTTTTTATGATTTTTTTAATATTGAAATAAATATTATATTTTTGTTTTGTAAATATTACACGTTATGTTAATACAGATATAAAATAATAATGGTTTAGTGGTACACGGAATAAAGGAAATAGTAAAATAATATTTCATGTCAGTTAAATATATATATATATATATATATTGTTTGATATTGCATTTGTATGCGTATAATTTCCGCTTTTATTAATTTTTCCATAATATGAATCGTGGTATATAATTAAAACTAAAATTACAAATAACGCAGTGTTGATAAATTACTGATATTTAAATATTTATGAAACAGGATCAATATTACAATGTTACATTTTACGAATATTTATTTTATCTTTATATCAGCTATTAAAAACTAAAAAAAATAAATAATACGTTTCAAGTTCACTTATAATGTTTGTAATGAAAAATGTTAGTAATTTGTATAAAAAAATAATTCCGAATAATAAAAGTATTGTAATAAATAAAAAAATCATGCGAGGAGTTTTAAAGTTCTGCAAACACAATATAATAAACATGCGTGTGTTTATATAATGTTGAATTTTGCGACTTTAATAAAAAATAGCGTTTGTTTATATCATTATATCTTCTGTCAAATAATTTATCTGAACGAACCTGCAGTTAGTATGAATACATTACAGGTGGGAAAATTCACAATAGTGCCGGTTGTTGGTGACAAAAATGACTATATATCACGGAAACTCAAAAATAAAATAGAATATCTCAAACGTAATCGTCAAATAGTTGAAAATAAAGAGAGATAATTATGTATATGGAAATAAGATAAAGAATAGAATTTTTGATAATAAGTATTTAGCTTTTTTTGGATAATAAGTACTTTGAATGAGAAAATGACATTCTTCTAAACAGTTTTGATTTTTATTACAGTCATTATTTTTAATACGAATATTTAGTTGTATAAAATACACGAATTTTAAATAAGAAATATTGAAGTTTAAGCATAATATTATATTTATTATTGAAGTAATATTTGTTATTTTTCTATCCAATTTTTAATTTAACTTTAATTTATATTGGCATTTTTGTTTTATCTTAAAAAATATTACTTATGTTATAAAGTTATAAAATTATGTAAAAATATGTTTTGTTGAATATATGAAAAATAAAATATAGACAGAAACGTTTTCTCATAAGAATATTTTTTAATTCAATTTTAATATTAATTTGAATCGAAAATTATCCCAGTTTATTTCACTTTTCAAATTTATATATTGTTTGAAACTAGTTTAACAATAATGAGCGAATTTTATTATGCACAGAATATAATATTAATTTCGTATTAAATGTGAATGTACTTTAATCCGAGGTTTTGAAATAAATTCCCAAAAGATAAATGTGTAATTACTCGTGCTATTTAAATATGCAGTCAATATTCTACGAACAGGAATATTGTACGGTAATTTCATGCCTCTGGGATAGATTGTAGTAAAACATTTCACGAGATAAAAAATAAAGATAATTAGGTTTACCTCAGGCATTTTATTTATTTATTCCAAAACGTACTTTATATAAATTACTAAGTAGAATTTTTCTGGGAATGTAGACATAAATTTCAGTATTCTTTTAGTGGATAAAAATCTGGTTTTAATGATTTTATTTTGATTGTGAATATATATATATATATATATATATATATATATATTTATTAAGGTAGTTATTTAACAAAAGTTGACAAAATGGCCCAAAGAAGTAACGGAGGTTTATATATTTTACAAGGTTTATACATTAAATGGCCACTTTATCTACTTTGCTAACATCAGGTTGTTTTAAATCAATTGGCGCCAGTTGTACGTTGACATAAATAACGAGCACTGCGACAAAGATAATTTATCTGATTGTAACTAGGGGTATGTATGATCCTGTTTCTCTTATTTTTCATATTCGTAGTATTTCAATGTATATATTTTTGGAAGAAAAATATAGTATGTGTCAAATATATTTGTATTTTGAAACACTTGCACAAAAATACACACACACATTCATATATATATTAAAAGCACATTATTTAATAATAAATTTAATAAAATCACATATCAACATTTTGTACTAAAAATAAATTGTCATTTTATACGAGTATTCTCTAGTGTAAATTTTAATAAAAATACTCTGTTTTTAAATCGAATAAAAAATGTAAACACATCGATACAAAAAATAGATACAACAGAATAAATTCCATATGAATATTTTAATGTTTTAAAAACTTTTTGTGAATATTAAAATAAGCTTTTAATTGAAAAAAATATTTATTACATTGAACTATAAATGATTTCTAAATAAAATATTTAAATACAAATAATGAAGAATAGTAGTAATAAAACCAATTAAATGGTAATTATACAAGTTTCAATAACTTCAATGAAGCTTGTAATTAAACTATTCTAATTTATTACACATTGATGGGCATGATATTGCAAATCTGTATTATGAATGCGGACAATTAAATTCCAAACTAGTATATTGATATAATTCAGTGGGAGAGTTTATAGAAAATGATCAAAAGTTGGTATTCGAAACTGTTGATTTCATTGTGTTATACAAATATAGGATTGATTTTATTTAATTATATTTAACATAATATTTTATAAATACTGATTATTTTTATGAACCCTTTAGAGTTTTACAAGTATTTTGGTAATACTACATATTTAAATTATTATAACCTGATATCTTATAGTATTTTACCTTAAAATCTTATTTTATTTCATCAAGTTTTAGAAATAGTTGTAAATTGAAATTATATGTTTTTATATCAGCCAAAAAATATAGTCATATCCTTTTAATTAAAGTGTTAATAAATCGTATTGGAACATATAAAGATCACAATTTTAAAAAAACGTTATAAAACGATTCAATTTAGTTTAAAAACAATCAAAAAAATCAAATGTATAAGAAAGTATATTTTTTAAATTAAAGTTATGTAATTAGATGTGATTTCATTAGAAAGGTAAATTTCTAAGAATTTTATCTGGATAAATAAGTGTTCTGATATAGTTGAATATAAGTATTTTTTTTATAAAAGTTATAAAATATTTAGTAAGTATTTTTTTAATTTAATTTCCACCATTTTTATTTATATAATATACAAATGAGTTTGTCAAAAATATTTTAATAAATCAAATTACTATATTAAAACTTGTCAGTTTTCATTTTAGTTCTAAATTTCATTTTGTAATTGTTTTGTGATGTTAATATGTTTAATAAAAAAATTAAATTACATTATAAATGAATAATTGAATGTGAACAAAATATAAATCAACATTGATAAAATATGTATTCATATAAATACATACATACACGATATATATGTGTTTGTGTGTACGAGTATGTGTATAGAATTTAAAAAATAATACAATTTATTTTAATTTCATTAAATTTGAAATTTTTACAATGAAAAAGCTTTGTAAATACAGTTCTTTCCAATTTTTATATTTCAAATTCTCGCTGTAAAATGCAAATCAGGTATCCAAAATTAATAGCCTCAAAGTCTAATAAATGACTAGTTAAATGGGATTTTTTTCCCATTTGCATACCAGACGCCTGTGTACAAATTACAAAATGAATCTATTATACATTCTATCTAAAAAATACTCTTCTGTTTATATATATATATATATATATATATATATATATATATAAGTTTTATATTTCTTTATATAATTGTAATCAAAATTTCAAATGAAATGTTATTTTATATTTAACGTTATTTTATTAATAACGTTTCAATAATTTCAAAATATGTATTTTTCGCTAATTTATATAAATTAAACTTGACACAAATTGAACGACTTTCAAATAAACTGTTTAATTGTTATAATCATCTAATTTGATATTATTTGTTTGTAGTTATCGGTTACAAAAAAGTTATTTGTTTTTCGAATAAAAATAAACGTAGAAAAAATATTCGTGAATACAAGTTCTTCGTCTAAACGAGAGTATAATTTTCTTGTTTAAGACATAAATCCGTTTCTTTGTTCCGATACACCCGGATTAAAACTCGTTCTGCACTAAAAATCTATTCCGTTTCGCCATTACGAGATTACAATCGTCTTTCTTCTTGTTGGACAAGTCTAATTAAAAAAAGTTCGACTGCTTTTGCACCGAACAAAAGACGTGAAACGCAATAGTAACAATAATGGAAGTTTTCACAGAGGCGGTTCGTTTGTGAAAAATCGAACAAACCTACAAGTAAACTTCTTGCCTTTAATGTCATTTTTGCTTCATCGTTACAATTATCGTGATTAATCTTTTTTAATCATTGACATTAAATCAGTTGAAATCGTTGATAGTTTCTTAATAATCGACTGATTATTATCATTATTAATCATTTTTTTAATATTTAAAATTGATTAATAAAACACTTTTTATGTTTTAATATTCAATACGAGTTTATGGAAGTCACAATTGTGAAATTTAAATTAAATAAACATTTTGATATTTGTCACTAAAATTATTACACATTTAGAAAACTAGTTTTATAGAAGAATGTTTTTAGTTATATTCAGTTACAAAATTATTTTCTTGATTGATAGTTTTAGAACAGGTAAAACGTTCTTAGCACTAAAAATAAATAGTTAATTTATATATAAAAATCGATATCTTTCACTAGTGTTCGGTCTGCAAAAGATATTGTGTTTTTTCTTACAACTAAAAAAGGTCAGCTTCTATTTTTGAATTATTTAGTTAGTTCATATAAATAAATACAGATACATTCCTCATTTATTTAACTCTATTTGGTATTTTTTAGGTAAAAGTACAATGACAATATTTTAACAATGGACAGTAAATTGAATAAAAAATAGCTTACTATAAATGTATTAATAAATATCCTTTAATAATTAGTCATTTTAATATTGTATTATAATATTTAGTATGTTTGAAATATGAAATGAACTTCAAAATTATTTTTCTCACCTGTTTAATTATTTTTTTAAAAAAATACTAATTATATAGTAAATTGTACTCATCAACTATATATATATATATATATATATATATATATATATATATATATATCCACTCAAATACACATACATAGACACAAACATACAAACATGCACGTAGTAGCATATATCACTACCTGTCTTGTAGGAGATTGCATTTGGTTTTTAGTCGGAAAAATAGTGCAAGCGAGATTCTTAGCTGAAATGAAGACAATTTGCCTAAAGGAATAAATTCTGTATGAAAAATCTTTACCAATTTTCTTGGTTAGTCTGGTGAATGTGACTAAGTACTAGTGAGTGGTAACATTCAATGAGATTTTGTCCAGTAATGAGTTATTATGATTTATATATATATATAAAGTTAATAATTTTCATTCCACTCTTAAATTGACAAATTTTCATTAAAAATAAATGTATATTTGGGTTTAATAAATATGAAAATCTAATAGTAATATACCATAAAGACAAATTAAAATTATAATGGATCTCTTAAAAGATGTGAATTTGTAAAAAGTTCATTTACATATTCAATTCAAGAAAACAGAAAATAATTTTATAATAATAAAATATTGGTATTATTTTCAAAATATTCTACTTATTTATTAAGATTAAAATTGTTTATATATATATATATATATATATATATATATATATATATATATATATGTTTGTAAGTAAGTATGTATGTATGTACTCTTATATTCATATTGTAATACATAATGTTATATTAAATAAACAATACAAATATCTATATAAAAAATTCAGACGGTTGCTAAAGTTGATTAATTGAGAAATATAATATCAGAATATTATAATTATCTGCTCGAAATAAATAAGATGTTATTGCTATTGAAATACTTAAATAAATGAACAGTATAATAATTATTGAATAGTTTTTATAATCTTGAGCTTTATCTATGTAATAATATTATATGAAATAAAATGCTAATAAATGAGGCGATAATCATTTTTGTCAAATTGTGAAAATTGTTTAAAAAGAACATTTCCATTTTAATTTCCATTCGAATTCTTTACATATTTTATGCTATAATAAACTAGAAACTTTCATAAAACATTTTTAAACGGTTTTTGTGTATAACAACGAAATAGAATATACTTTTTTCATTCGTCAGCACTAGTTGTTGTCTACAGGAATGCGTCAGCAAATGATTCACATTTATGAAACTTTGCAATCGATTCCCGCATTGTATTGAATGAAACGTGATACGTGGAATATAAAACTTTTCTCTACACTGCATTATTGTTCCCCAATTGAATATCATAAAATGTATGCATTATTTTATACACATATAGAATCACTATTATATATTTTTTGTGGATTGTTATATTTAAGTTGACCAGAATTTCAGATAGCATTGTTATTTTTATCAAAGCTATTATACTTGAGAACGTTTTAATAATGATTGTTGAGATAATGAAATCAGTTAATATTCCATTACAGACTTTGAAAAGGTTTTCAATGAACTTTTATTATACACTTAAAATATATACAATTTAACAATATCTAATTACAAATAACAGAATGTTAAAGAGAATAGAATTGCTTTATGCTATTCAAAGCGATGATTAATATAAAACATTTCCAATCTACGTACTGTGCAAATGTAATTTAATATTTTTCCTAAAGAAATATTGCGACGTGCAAGAAAACTTTCATTAAGATAAATTTGTTTATTCACTTGTACATAGTATTTGTCTCTCGCCAAAAATCAAATAATAAAACGTATTTATCCAACTCGACACATTTAGAAAACTCATTTTTTCGAATTGTTTACGTAAACATTTACTTCATTTTTATTTACACGGCCACTAATGATATTTACAAGCACGTCATTATAAACGTCAACCAAGTAATGTATTGTTGGTAATTCGGTGCTCGTGTTTGGAATGATTAATAAATAAATATGATTTTCAACAAAAATATATTAGTGTTATTAATGGAACATCATAGATAAAGTTTTGAAAGAGAATTTTAAATGTGCTTTATTAACGACAAATGTTTTTTTGATATCTTTATAAATTAAATAGTAATCTTTTGGTCATTATTATATATAAAATGACAAGTTAGTATTGACCAATAATTTCTAAGTACAATAATACAGTTTTTTTTATCAATATTGAATTAAATTGTATTTTCACATCATCGATTTTCTTTCAAAATATTTCAGTAAAAATTTAGAAGCACAAATGTTGTTGTTATGTAAAATTGAGCTCATAAAAGTTAGACAAGAAATAAAATGAGAGAATTTTCCATTTATTGTGAATGGATATATCCATATTTTCCTTTTTTAGTTATTTTTTTTCAATTATTTGAAATATCTATTGTTGTTTGTTATTTTTGTATCGTGACTTTTGGAAGTCAGTATATATATTCGTGTGTCTATACGGGCAGAGTAATTATTTTTGTCACTATTACCTATATACCTTGTATTAGATGTTTTAATTATATAGACGGTTCGACAGGCATAATATTTTCCCTTACTGACGAGTTTCTTTGATCTGTATATATATATATATATATATATATATATATATATATATATATATATATATATATATATATATATGCCAACCTGTTGTTTCGGAGCATATTTCGTTTAATATATAGGTATACACAAACGTAATACATATACAAAGCACAAGCTATTCCGAAACAAGTATTGACAAAAGGTAAATGGTATGAGAAGTAAGGAAGGTCGGTGGCCCGACGCTACACCGCAATACGCCACACATACATACACTCACACATACGAATGTACCTGACGTATTGTGCGAAGGAAATGACGGAAAACGAAATTGGCATGATTTTGCAAGGTTTGGATTGACCCAATACGCGTCGCTAATGGATGCCCTCTGCGAAGCCACAATCAGCTAGCTCTTTTGTGCTGTTCAGGTGGCGGTATAGTTATAGCTATTTGGGCCGTTGCTCGTCAATGACCGCGTTCAAATTGCTCAAACTGTTTAAAGATAGAGCTGTCTTCACAATGGATAAGGATTCTGGGTCTACCGACATTAATACAATCCAGTAGAGTCTTTTATATTATGATTGAAACATGAATTTTGAACAGAGATTCGACAAGGATAATTAAGGAACTATTTAATTTGATTACTTGTTCTATATGATCGAGGTGTTTAATTAAAATATATTCAATTTGTGATTTCATAAATCGATTCGTTTTAATTAAAAGACTTATATCAAAGCATTGTATTGATTGTGTTCATATAAAATAACTATTATCGTTATACAATATATTCATAATTTATATATTTTTTAATTAGTTAACTTTATATGTATATATGTATATATATATATATATATATATATATATATATATATACATAAAATTATATTTTATTTAAATAAATAATTAAATAATTTTTTAGTATTCATATTTCATATCCGATAAATATTTACTGAAGATTTTTTAATTAATTTCAATTTTATTTGTACTTTAATTTTTTATGATACACACACACACACACACACATATATATATATATATATATATATATATATATATATATATACTATCATAAAATATATCAGTCTCTATTGCTGGGTGAAAGCATCAATGAATATTATTGGCTATTTTTAAATATTTTCCTAAGATTCTTCCATTGTTGTATGTATGCATATATATATATATATATATATATATATATATATATATATATATAAACACACATAAACAAACATATATATATATATGTGTGTGTGTGTGTATAATATTTATTATAAACGATTTAGGAATAATTATTAAAATATAAGATTATAAATTGATAAATACTTATAATTTCGTTTATTATTTTTTAAAAAAGAAAATCTGCTTTATTTGTTTTAAAAATGATGGAAATATTTCTTTAACTGATAATATTTATTGAGTTTTTTTAAAAAGAGATAAATTAATAATTACAAAAAAATGAAATTTACTAATAAACAGTAATAATTCAAATTAGTAAATAACACTGTATTTTTTTTTGTAATTACAATCAGTAAATTATGTTTAAATATTAATTTATAATAGAAAAAAGTACTCTTATAATTTTAATATTTTATAAATGACATGCAATATAATACGTTATTAAAAAGTGACAGAAAAATATTTCTTAATGATACCTAAAAATAGATGTTATTACTACTATAAATAGTTAATGGTCTGATTGGTTAGAAATAAAATTAAGCAATTTGTAGAAAATGTAATGGATCATTTATATATTTATCGCGTGTGAAAAGATTATCTGTGTTTTTTTTTTTGTAATTTGTACAAGAATGTGCGTGATGTTTTTAATATCTTGTAGTAATTAGATGTGAGATTTGAATTAGTGATCATTTTTGAAATGTGTTTTTTAATAATTGTGTAGTAATGGAATTTATATGCTATTTTTATCCTAATTCAAAAATATAATTGTAATTATATATATATATATATATATATATATATAATTTGTAAAATATATATGTATTTATTGATTCTTCTATAAAAAGGGTATTAGTGTATAAAAATATATATAAAAATTACTACTGCAAATTTTAAATATTGAAGATTATTTTAATTTAAAAATAATATAAAGGTAATAAACATTGTGAATATTTGAATTGGCCAAATATAATTTTTAATCAAATACATTAGAATAGTTTGAACAGAAAACATTAGAAATAAATAACGCGTCTTTGTAACTTAAACCCTAGAATTTATTTTCTTAAACGTAAATTTAATTTAAAAATGATATGTAGCACAGAATATTAACCATACTATAACTTTATGAAACTCGAAAATTTAATATTCTGTTGTGCACAATGTTAATTCGAAGTCAGAGTACTGAATAAGTTTTATTAAATTCGTAAAACGCTTAAAGCTCGACTTTCGACGAGAATTTCTGCTTTAAACAAATGTGCAACCAACAGGCTATAACAAAATTCTAAAATACTGATAGAGTGAAAAGCAATAAAATTGGTGCTGTCACTAAGTAGTCAGTGCGTACTTTGGAAAACGTTTTAACGTTTACGGAAAGCGCTTATCTGAAGTTCTCGTAAATCTCTATAAATAAATAATTGTGTAATTTTAACTCGATATAGTAGGTTCAAATATAAAATGGTCATAGCATCTATATGTTTTAATGCTAATTTAGTACTACTGTAATTCGTACACAACTGACGAAATTAAATGGAAATATAGATTTATAAGATTTTATGAGATCGTTGACGAATTATATTATGTTGTAGATAAATATATTTTGTTTAATTTGAATCATAATTAATTTTTCGGATTATTTGATTGAGAAAGATATAAAATTTAAATAACCATTTAGAAAAATATTTATATTACAATACTTTGCTTGAATGTTAATATTTTAATTTTGTAAAAAAATCAGTAACTTTTTTTAATATGTATATAGATTTTTAGAAATATATAAATTTTTATCAATACAAGTGTCGACGCATTTTACATAGACTTGACAACGACAACTGTGATTTGTCAGCGCATCAGTGTATCTGTTTGAAATTCAAAATTTGCCAATCGATAATTTAAATCTGGTAGGTCAACATTTTAAATACAATTCAGATATTTTTTCCATTTGATTTTATTATCGATTTTAATGTAATTACATTAATATTGAAATCAATTTTATCGTTTTTTAATAAAATTGATTGAAAAATAATTACAACTACACAACAGACTATCGAAATCAATAATTATACTCAAATATTTGTAACAAATAACACTTATACCCTATCAAATAAATGAAATCGTAATCATCTATCTAATTACAGGGGATGAAAATGGTAATCAATATGTAAATTTAATATTTATGTTTGGTCAAGAAACTGACCAAAAAATAGTTTAGTGAAAAAAATATATTTAATTACTAAAATATTTCTAATAATATATTTTTTATATTGATATTTTTATATACTACGTGGGTATTTCAATTGACTATAATAGTTTTTTATTAGTAATATTAATGATACTTAGAAATGGAATTAAGTAATTTCTTTTACTGTAAGATTTTATTTATTTATTGCGTGTGCAAATGTCTTTTTATTTTGTTATGTATTTGTTATATAAATGATTTGCGTGTTGGAGTGAATAATATTTCAATAGATCATTAGAAGGCGCTAAATAAATATATGTGTGCCATATATATATATATATATATATATATATATATATATATATATATATATATATATATATATATATATGTACAATACACCTGTGTATAACGTGTAGTTGGATGATGTGATGGCATGACTGTTATAATCCCCATATAACGCCTAAGATAAATTTCAAATTTCAAGACTTTGATTGAAATTTTCGCAAGAAGTCTTTTAATGTATATTTAATGTATTTCTCTTAAAAATATTTCTAAATATCCATGTATAACACATGAATATTGCACAATGCAGACTCATATAAAGCAAAATATATTTCTTGTGCTATATGAGTGTTTACAGAAAGTGGAAAATTTTGGGAGAAGTCTTCTTTGCTGGATGAAGGTCTTTCTTAAGATATTTAACTTCCATTCATCCATTGCTTTAATTTTTAATTCTATATCTAATACTAATTCTTTTATAACTCCTCAATTTATCTATAGTTGTTTTCTTGGATTTTTTTACCATACCTCTGAGGTCTCAATAAATATTTTTTTATGTTCATTGATAGTTTCTGTATTTGTTATATAACCTATTTATTTCTATTTTAAGTTTTCTAATTCTATTATAACATTAGTAATTTTGGTTTCTTTCGAATCCGTATCACATTTTTTTAAAAATTAATATTTAATGAATTTTCAATAAATATATATTTTTTAAAATATTTTTAGATAATTCATATATGTATAATTAAATATTTTTAAGTGAAGATAATTTACATTAATATATATATATATATATATATATATATATATATATATATATATATCATTATTTGACACTAAAGAAACCAATTCATTTACGGTCGTTGATCGCATGATCATTTCTGTTTCAAGATGTTATCATTTGAAACGTTTCGTATGTAATTTGAAAAATCAATCACAATATATAAAATTTTTGTTATATATTTTAGTAAATATTAAATCGATGACAGACTAGAAAAAATATTATTTTACATGATTGGCATTGATAATGAAAATGTGATCGATTAAAATAAACGAGACAAAACGACAGAAAGTCGATCTGTTATTCTGATATGCAAATCACTAAAACCGAAAATAGAGTCGATGATTAAAAATGGAAATAGAATGAATTTAAAGTATGTTTTCTGATTTTTGGTTAGTGATGTGGCACAGTTAAGCACATTTATAATTTTTATACAATTTGTAATATACATATACATACATATATATATATATATATATATATATATATATATATATATATATATATATAACAATAAATTATATAATGTGCTTGATTAATATATTTTTAATTTAAATATTTTTCTAGTTCATAAATCACCAAATAAATGTACGAAAGATGAAATAGTTTGATTATTTTCTATAGAAATTCTGTTATATTTTTAAACACATTTCAAATTTGCAAATATATAAAATTTTTAATAATTATTTATTGTTCTTTTTGATTGTTTATATACTGATATGCATTTCGATGTCCATACCATTATTTTCATACATCAATTATCGTATTCGATTTTTTTTAAAAAAATACTGGTTAATTTTTTCGGCAAATCTTGTTGTAATTGATTTTAGAATTTGTATTTTTATAATCTCTATATTAAATAGTTTGAAATTGTTTGTAATAAAATATAAAAATAACGATAACCTAAATTTTTAAATATGATTTTTTTGTAATTAACTATTCATTATTTACATTTAAGGACAAATATTTACATTATTATAAAATATTTGCATGTTTTTATATTTGATTTCATCTCGATGACAAAAAAACAATATAAATATTGTATTTTGATGAAAGTTTCGAGTTATAAAAATAAAACATTTAAATTTAATTTATGATTCAGACAAGAATTCCTATTTGAATTATTTCAGTTATAATTTATGTTAATATTACTGATTATTAAATACAAAATAAATATTTCATATCTGAAAAATATAAACAGTATTCTATATTTTTTTATCAAATCTATTTTATCATTTAGTTTCGAGTATAATTAAAGAATATTCAATAAAGAAGGAAAACGGGCATAAAAGTTTAACGTTTATACATATTAATTTGCATTAAAACAGTATTTTAACTAAAGTATTCATTTGCAAAAACAAATTCGTTGTTGACGTCATTTAATGTTCTGTTAAATATAAGGATAGTGTCATGTTAATGCTTCAGATATAACTTTGATGTTGTTTTCATACTACTCTGTGTAATAGTTGTTACGAAAACCCGACATCTAACTTAAAGTGTACTTAATGTCATACCAATTGCTTTACCAGTAAGTTCACAATTCCCTTTTTAACAATAACAATTTTTAGATATTTCACGTTAACAAGTATTTAGATTAAATAAATTACTGGAAATTTTATTTTAATATTCAGAATATCATAAATTTTTGTAAAACGTTATTACTATTTATTTTTCTAGTGTGGCAAATTTACTGTAATGAAAATGAATTACTTACTTGAAAATCATAAAATTTTATAAAAGTGTTTAATAATTATTTATTTTATTCCCTGATGTGATTTCGATCACTATAATGAATCTAGATTTTATCATGCAAAACACTAAAAATGTTATGGTCATCGAAATGCAGATTAGGAAATAAGGTGAACAATAAGTGATTATTGAATATTTGTATAAAATCATGTCAAGGTGAGTAATTTGTGTTATAAAATCTGATTTTTTTAATCAGTATAAATTTTAATGCTGTTATCATATACTAAAATAAATAAATTTAATAGTTTTAAACGATCCTAGAAAATTACAGGAAATAGTAGAAAAATTAATAGATCTAGATAAAATCAAACTAGTTTTATTCAAAAATAGAACATAGGTATTTCTGTTTTGTAATTAATTCACATTTAAAAATAAGTTTATGTATTATTTATTTTTACCAATTCGTATAAAAATTTTTTTATTGCTTTCATGTGAATAGTAAATATGAATTGTTAAAATTAAATTCGATATGAAAATGATTTTCGGTAAGTAAATATTACCGTTAATAATTATTATTATTTGAATATGTACGAACTTGAAGTGAAATCAATATAATGTATATAATATTAAAAGTATAATTTATATAATATCAGGAAAAAAAATGTAAATAAATTCTTTTTTTTGTGATATATATGATTTAAATTCACATATATATGTTCATAATTTATTATTATTAAGCATTCAAACAGTGCGATTAATTGATAAAAATCGTATTAAAATACCTTTTTAATGTTATATTTTCAACAAAATTATTCAAACAAAAAATATGTAATATTTTTTATGGAGCTGCAATTTTAGGAAGAATCCATAAATTAACATTTTATAAAGCTTTTAGTACTTACACACATACATACATACATACATATATATATATATATATATATATATATATATATATATATAATGTATATATGATAGATTTTAATAATAAAGTATGTAGGAAAAATGATGACATAGAAAATTAAATTACATATAACAATAATTTTTGATGTATAAAATATTTGATATTATGAAAAGGTTAAATTACTGTTATTAATTCATGCATGTAATTTATTTAATTATGGAAACGATATTATATTTTAAATTGGGTGTTTTAATGTATTGAATAATATGATATAAAGTTACAGAACTTGAAATAAATTTCAACTTATTAATTTTATGAAAATATAAGTACATTACTTTTTATTTTGTAATATTGTATTAAAAACAATAGCAATTGTTCTATATTATTTGGAATTATTAAAAAAATATCTAGCGAATTATTTTATTTGAAGCAATAAATGTTCATTGAATTTATTTTTGTTGTGAAATGTGTGAGTTTTTATTTATATTAGTTTAGAACTATTATAGTTTTAATTAAATTCCTATGAGTTATTTTTCTTTATACTGGTATTTTATATTGAATCACGTTTCTGTTTTATACATTAAAATATTCACATGTAATGATTTTTGTTTAATTGCGAACTATTAAAAATTTTATATATTTGTAAAGAAAATAAATTTCATTAACGATTTCTCGAGAAAACTGTGTAAATAAAATTTGTTAAAGTTTAAATAAAATACATGAATTGAGTTTGATGTATTTTTTTATAAAAAATGCACAAAGAAGCTTTTAAACAATTTTTGTTAGGAATTATATTTAATTTTTATACATTTTTGAAACTAAAAAAATATTAATTCATTATTAATATTTATTATTTTGATAATAAAATATCTATGTAATTATATATTAAATGTAATTTAAATATTAAAATCGTCATGAAATACAAATCAAATTTTCAAAAAAATCAATATATTTAAAATGTAAATATTTATACTAGAATTTCTGTTAGAAAGACGTCATTCGATTTTGATTTTTTTATATTCAATAATTGATTTATTTTCTGTTACTGTTTTTCTTTTTCTCATTCTTTATTCCTTATTATAATTGTGTAAACATTTCAAATTGCTTAACAAAATTCAGTTGAATTTAATATACGTAAATTTTCCAGTTTGTCTTCTGATTTTGTTTACAAAATCACTGTTTATGAGAGCAACGGAGAATAGTGAAATTTAATTATCAGAAAAGTAAAAATTTGAATACAGTGTTTATCGGTGTTCAAATATTTACTATGTTGTTTGTTTGCGCCAGTTTCAAATAATTGGAAATTTGCGTTTAAGTGCTAAACTTTAAACTGCTAGACCTTTATCAACATAATATTACATATATTCGTAAGTCTATAACTATATAAATTATATTTGCACGTATCGCTTTAATAACAAACTCTAAGGCAAACCGTGCAATTACTGATTTATGTCTGAGAAATTTCCATGATCAATAGCTGTTTGAGTAATATAACAAACGTAAACAATACACCTCATTATTGAACGTATTTCTATATGGTTGAGGTCGAGATTAAACTAACCGAAAATTGATGCATGTTTAAACTACACGCTAATATATGCTACATTACGCGTTATATGTGCACTGATACGTTTATTGTTATGTTTGGATATTAATCAGATAGTGAGATATGTATTATTAAATAGCATAATCCATTGCTGATTTCGTGATGATTGGTTATACAAATTGATGGATTTTATTTGTACGCCATCAATCAAATTAATTTCACTGGTTCATTTTCCAGTTGTCGTTTTTTGTTTATATTACGTTGTACAATCGAAATGATTTATATTTTATGATTTTTCTGATACGGGAAGTCTCTATTGACATCGATCATTTTCTTTCGAAATTATAAAACTGATTTGGAAATCTAACTGGTTCATTATCATAAGTAGATTCATGATATACGACTAGATCTATCAATAGATTTGGTAAAATATTTTTTATGACATTTTTTGTATCTCGGGGAAATAACATTTTGTATCAGTCTGTTTATCGATGAATAGTATTTTATTAAATTATATTTTTTTCTAAAAAATATTCTCTTTTAATCATTTAAAAACTAAACAAATATTTATTACAAAAACATTTTTGAAATTATTAAAACATACATTTTTAAATAAAAGAAATATAACACAAATAGACACGTTATATTAATATTATATGCACACGGTATACTTCCTAACCATTAATAATTATAAACATCCTTTTTATGAGTCTCTCGATAAATACAGTGCTCCCTTATGCTTTTTTGATGAATTTTTCCGCTCTACTGTAGAATTACGACTTCTGTATTTTATTATTTACATTTTTACAATAGTTATTATATTTTATAATTTGTTTAATTAAAAATCTATTTGTATGATATGAAAGGTAAACATATTTTTAAAAAATATAAAACAATGTCACGTATTTATTTAACAAATAATATGTTTATTATAAATAAAGGTAAATATTGTTTGAACACTCGTGTGTATTAATCGAAAAGCTGTAATGTTTATACAATGAGTAAATTATTTATTTTTTGGAAATATAAATAACATTTGTTATAAATATACAATTAAAAATATATTTAAAGCTTTTAATATTTTTTATGATTTAATTTGTAGCTGGTTTTCATATTCAACGATTGTAATTTAAATTAATATTATTTTTATGTAAATATTTAATTAATATAAAAATTTTTGTTAAATATTTCATTACAGATTTATATGTGTTTATACATTAGGGGTAAGCATTAAATTTTTTTTTGAAGAACATCTTTGTTAATTTCAGACAAATTTAATATATAAGATAAATCAAAATATTTTTATTTGTTTAATACAAATTTTTGCTATATTTTTATAAAAATGTGTATTTCATAGAGAAAGAAAGGCTAGTTTTTTTTTTTGAAATAAAATTATCTAATCATTTTTGTAATTTAAAAATTTAGAAGTGCATATTCTTCAAATCGTCTTGCATCGTTCATAATAGATAGTAGTTGTAAGGTGTAATATTTGAAAAGTACGAAGGTTAGAAATTCTTTATATATTTCTGGAGCATTTTTTTTATGATTAAATACAAAAACGAAAACGTGTCAAATATGTTATAACTATGCTCTATTTTTTTTCATAGCAAAGTAAGACTAATTATATGTATTTGTATTTTTCTTATACAAGATATTTGATATTGAAAAAATCAAAAATATTTGTTAAAAGAAAATAAAATTTTAAATATATTTTATTTGTTATGTGTTTTACTTTTACTTCATACCTTATATATATATATATATATATATATATATATATATATATATATATATGTTGTTTTTAATGAATCGTGGAAGTTAATAAAATATTAATATTAAAATATTTAACTATGTAATCATTTTGATCTTTTAATAACTTTGATTTTAAAAACGTTTTTTATTATAAAAAGTTTATTGAACTTTTTGAAATATCAAATTATAATATATAAACTATAAAAAATCTAATTTTCATTTATATATATATATATATATATATATATATATATATATGTTGTATATATATACACATACATATAAATTTGTATATTCTATAACGAGTATATAAAACTTAGTTAAAATAATTTACAACGAAAATGAAATAAAAACATTTACAGTTTTATGCTTATACATTTTCAACATGAAACTATGTTTCAGTTACAAATAGTTTCAAGTTACAGCATGTTTCCTATTGCTTAAACGCTTTATACATTCTTTTCGCTATAGGTTACACATTTATTTATCTGATCATAAAAAGAAAATGTAAATCTAATAGAGGCTCCATGAAAAAGTTATGTTATACGTGTGTTGTTGATAGCGTGAGGAACTATTTTTTGTCGACCACTACTTAACATTACCATACATTGATATCCATCTCGACCACGAACACTTCCAATGTATATATATATATATATATATATATATATATATATATATATATATATATATATATACATACAATATTAGATTGTAATGTAAGCTTCTCACGAAAGATTGCAAATAGAAAGTTATTCATACTGTATTTCAAAATTATAGATAATTATGTAACTACACATTCGCATCTATATACACATACACCCATGTATATATATATATATATATATATATATATATATATATATATATATATATATATACTTAAATAGTTTGAAAACTTTAAAAATGTTTTTATCAACAACTTTATGAATTTCATGATGAGGTACAAATTGTTTAAATATTAACATTTTTCTTGTCAAATATTTTTTTTCATTTTTAATATAAACATATAAAACATCTCTTTTAAAGTATTTACTTACTGAATGAAAACATGATTGATTTAATTCAGTAATTGAAAATATATTAATTTTTTATTTTTATATATTTTAAAAATAATTATTTATATAAACTGGTGTAAATAGAATAAGGTAGTTTGTTTCAAGTTTTATTTTTTTTGTAAATATAAATCAATTTACAAACAAAAAATTTCCATATTATTTAAAAATTATATATAAACTATATTTGTAAAATAGATAATCATTGCTACTATTACTGTTAAATAAAATCCAAAATATAAATCATTGTAAAACAAAACTATGAAATAATTCTCAAGCTAACAATGAAGTTTTTATATATCTACATGGCATCAAATACTTGTTAATTAAAACATAATAGTCATATTAAAATGAAAATAAATACCAGAATGAACACCAAATTACTTGTAAACTATGTAAATTTTCCAAACAAAATATCGCACTGACGAATTCATTACAGGGATTTAAACAAATTATCATGTAAATTTGATTAAGAAGGTCAAACACCCATTTTATGTTAAACACATGTTTTGTCCCAACGGTGTTGATACATACAATAGCCACTGTAGAAATGTCCAACCGCAGATGGGAATGTTGCGCGTACGGATATATATGTACCTATGCTGTGAAACCGACAAATCCCCCTCTCGTAAAAACACCCACTATTTACTCACACTGTACATATGTACAGACATAATCACAAGTGTATATTATATAATATATATATATATATATGTATGTATACATGTGGGTGTTTTAGTATAGAAACTGGTATCCCCTTTCGACTCCTGTTTCCAGTTCTTGTCATATACAGTAATCCTGTCATTCATGACCATTGTGGTTTGTCTGTGACGGGCATCAACTTCTAGATGACAACGTTCTGTGCAGGTGTATACATTTACATTATTAATCATTACTCTGACGAAATACTATATTGTCTTACTTTCATGATATTCTACTTTGTTTTGTAATTTGAATGTTCTATCAAGGATATCGATTAATCATTTACACGTATTAAATTATATATATATATATATATATATATATATATATATATATATATATACAGAGAGAGAAAGAGAGCAAAAAAATCTGTCACTGTTAATATTTCCATAACAACCAACTTTTTACATTGTGAACTTGAAATATTTTATTACACAATTTTTATTTTATATTTGAGTATATATTTTTTAAGTGTCACAACAAACTACTGATGATTATAATTCAATAAATTAAGAGAAGTATTAGTACAATTTAAATTAATAAACAAAATATTCAGGTAATATAAAATGTAATGAGTTGGATTTTTTAAAATCATTTATTTCAATTTATCAATAATTAAATCATATTTGATAAAATTCTTTTTCTGTTACTGCTATATTCTCAACACTATGTTTTCCATTTATTTACCCATTTTCACCATTTTTTAGTTTTAATTTATAGTTAATGAAAAGATTTCTAATCTATAAGATTGTGAAATTTAAATAATCGATTTTTGAATTTTGTAGTTAATATTTTTAGTATTGAAATACGTTTTATATCCAAAAATACAAATATTTATAAACTTAGTATGTTCAATATTTTTTTTATATTTTATTAATTTTTTTATTGAAAATTACAGATAGCTAATTTATTATATATATATATATATATATATATATATATATATATATATATATATATACGAGGCTGTTTGATAAGTCCGTGTAAAAATAAAAACTGCTTCATTTTTTTGAATAAATCGTTTTTATTTTTCAACATAGGCTGTCTCCTTTTAGGCTTATACACTTCATCCAACGCTGCTCTAGTTTGTTGATCCCTTCCGAATAATAGGATTTGTCCAAGTCTGTAAAATAGTCATTCGTTCCTGCAATCACCTCCTCGTTCGAATAAAATCTTTTTCCCGCGAGCCATTTCTTCATATTAGGGAACAAATAATAGTCCGATGGAGCCAAGTCTGGAGAATAGGGGGGATGTGAAACGATTTGGAACCCTATTTCCATTAGTTTTGCGGCCACAACTGCTGAGGTGTGAGCTGGTGCGTTGTCGTGATGAAAGAGGACTTTTTTGTGGGCTAATCGGGGACGTTTTTCTTGCAACTCGGTTTTCAAACGATCCAATAACAATGAATAATATGCACCTGTAATGGTTTTACCCTTTTTCAAATAGTCGATAAAGATTATTCCTTGCGAATCCCAAAAGACAGTCGCCATAACTTTCTCGGCCGAAGGAATTGTCTTCGCCTTTTTCGGAGCAGATTCCCCCTTGATAACCCATTGTTTAGACTGCTCTTTGGTCTCGGGAGTGTAGTGATGTATCCATGTTTCATATACAGTGATGAAACGACGCTTAAAGTCCTGGGGATTTCGCTGAAATAGCTGCAAACCGTTCTTGCAACACTTCACACGACCTTGTTTTTAGTCGATCGCGGCACCCATCTGGCGGATAGCTTTTTCATGTCCAAATGTTGGTGCAAAATATTATGTACCCGTTCACACGAGATGCCTACAGCACTAGTAATCTCACGCACTTTCACTCTTCTGTCATCCATCACCATATCATGGATTTTATCAATGATTTCTGGAGTGGTGACCTCAACAGGGCGTCCAGAACGTTCAGCGTCTCTTGTGCTCATATGGCCACCCCGAAAATTTTGAAACCACTTATAATCCGCACTAATCGAAGGTGCAGAGTCACCATAATGTTTATCAAACTTCTGTTTAGTCTCCTGAGGCGTTTTGGCTTTAATGAAGTAGTGTTTAATCAACACGCGAAATTCTTTTTCGTCCATTATTTGACAATCACTCGATTTCCTTGATTCCAACGATTGTCAAACACAAAGGATTAGACCGATATAGCTGAAACTTGATGTGTGTTCTTCCAAGAGGTGCTACTAATTAAAAATAACCTCGATATACACCAGTGGTGCCATCTTTCGGAATTTACACGGACTTATCAAACGACCTCGTATATATATATAAGATTCTTTGTGAACAAGATATGTGTTTTATTACTATAGAAACTAATTAGAGACTAACATCAAGGAAAATTATCAGTTTCGAATAATTTGGGTTGTAATATGAATGTCTTGTTATCTGATTGCATGATATAAGCCTCTTTGTGGGTCAATACAAAACTATGTTTTAATTCTCAATCAATAATTACATTGATAATTGTGTTTCTATGTATTTAAGTCGTGACATTGCTTTCATACTATTATTGTAAATACTAGTGTTGCAGAAACTTAAAACCATATATTAATTTAATCATATATTTTAAAACAATTTTGAAAATGTAATAACTATTAATTTATTTTTAAGTTTTGAAAATATATTTATTTCAATATTAATTCTAATTAATAAAAATTCAATATATAAATATTACGAGAATAAAATAACATTTTTAGTTATTTTAAAAAATGATTATAAGTTTATAAATATTTTTCAGTTAAATTTTAGAGTTTTAAAAAATTTGATACATTCTGATTTGGGAATATGTTTAAATTAAACGATCAAATAATTTGATTCAGGATAGTAATATGATGATATTTTTTTTGAAATTTTAAAAATTATATTTTGTTTCTTATTTTATATATATATATATATATACTTTATAATTGTTCATCTATAATTTCATTGATATAGATAACCTAATTGACTTTTTCCCCATCTTTAGTACCTCCAGGGTTTGTATTCAAAATCTTTTTAATCCAACGTTTGGTACTCGAAGCATGTCCAGTCGATTTCCACTTCAGAAGTTGAATTCTTTAAAAGTTTTATTCATTTCTTTCTTGAACTCTTCTCTTGTTGGCAAACATTGCTTTTTTCATGGTTTACTGCATACACAATAGAGAGTTTTTGTTCCAATCGTTTTTTTTCTGTTGTGGTCAGCGATCAAACACATAAGTGATCGGTAATAGACATTTGATGAAAACTTTCTGTGGGAAAAGTAAAAGCTGTGTATACACAATACACCTACAAACGCAACAAGCATACAAGTCGATTAGTTTTGGTTGAATTACTTTTCGTATAAATGGATAAATAATTAAGGTTTTTTTAACTGTGTGTTTAATTGTATTTGGTTTCGAATCAATTTTATTTTGCTAAATAAATTGAATTTAGAAAAAAGTAAAGTAAATAAGTACGAAAAATAATATAAGTGTAAAATAATGATGTTAAAATTAATTCCCGATTACTCAAATGAAGAAAATTGAGAAAATCTTTATATATATATATTATATATAGGTACGTATATACGAAAGTCACATCTAGAATGAATATGTAATGTTGTGAACATACTCAAAAAATAAATATTTTTCGTATGTCGCGTACACGAAACACGCACCAGAAACGGATTGAAATCCCCGCGCGTGCGATGCTGCAAAAAGCGAATCGCTGTACCAGATATAAAATAACGAATTTCTACCCGGTTTATCCTGTTATTTTACGGTCTGGCAGTCGTGCGCCGTGAAGTGCTCGCCCGTTTTCTATGGGCTATGCTCAAAAGCGAAAATACTTGTTCCGGGACATCACGCGCGTATTTCGCGCCTATCTTTTTCAATCTTTATTCTTCTTCGTCTTGTCGAATTTACAATTTTCGTCGAGTTGTTCGATCATTATCGAACCGTTCAATGTACATTGTTTGCACTGTAAATGATGCTTGCCGGAATTTTATTCGATAGTATTGTTGCGTTTTATTACTATACGTATTTGACTGAAACGGGAACGCTATCGATAGGTTTTATGGAATATACTGAAGGAACGTATCTAAAAACGTTTATGTTTAGGATAGTTTCGATGATATTACTTAGAAATACACTTAAACGAGACGAGACGGTTCGAACTGTTTTTTAAACTGGATTTAAAACAAGAACAACTTTGTATATAAATACCTACTTTATTCAATTTCAATTTGATGATCAATTCGAACATTAAACTGAAATTTAAATATGAACAGACCGAGTACAAGTTTTATTTTTTATTATAATAACAAAATAAATAATGTAAAATATTTAACTGAAATTATTAGTGTAACATTGCAGATCGTAACATTAAATAATATTGGGTTATTAATCTTTTTGAACATCATATGTACATGTAGTACATAAACAAACATCGTTTAGTAATCAGTTCAATTAGTCTGTAGTACAAAATATCAATATAACATTACTGATATTGGACGATTAGGTTAAAAGTTCATACAGAATAGCATTTCTCAAACTGAAATCAACGAAAGCTCTCTTGGTGTACTGGTCGTATTTCACCGCTAAGTAATTACAAATATGGTCACGATGCAACGTTAGTGTTCCCTAACGTGTTGGTCAAGCTGGTCGTAACACCTGCTACACTCAACCAACACTATGAACACAGGACCAGCTCGACTCGATCTGTATTTGTAGTCATTTGTCTATATACATGGATACAAATACACATACATGTGTATATATATATATATATATATATATATATATAGATATATATATATATATATATATACACAATTATTTATAAATAAAAGTAATTTATTCTATTGAAAAAATAAAAAGTGTATGTATTATCATTGTAAATTTGTAAAAATTCTTATTTTTTTAAAAAATATATATGATAATTCATTATTGATTAAATTAGTTGTTTATATGATTTATATATGGATATATATATATATATATATATATATATATATATATATATATATATACATACACACAATTATTTATAAATAAAAGTAATTTATTCTATTGAAAAATTAAAAAGTGTATGTATTATCATTGTAAATTTGTAAAAATTCTTATTTTTTTAAAAAATATATATGAAAATACATTATTGATAAAATTAGTTATTTATATGATTTATATATGGATATATATATATTAATATATATATATATATTTATATATATATATATATATATATATATATATATGGCCCAAGTGAGACTGAAGGATAGTAAATAATAGTAAGCAAGTAAATGTATGTTTAAACTATTCAGTGTTATTTAGGTCACCTATATAAGTTTTAGAAGAGATCTTCAATCAGCATTGGATAAAATTATAATTATTGTCACACTGACATGTCTATGTTTATTATGAATAATACAGCATTGTTAAAAGTATTTCATGTTGTTGAAATAATACAAATAAAGAAAAGTGTATCATCATTGAAATTGTTAGTTTGTAAAATTGTTTTTATTCTTGATAACATAAATGGGAATTAATTACAGTTTGTGAAATTAATTTTTATGTAATTCATTTTTTTATAATACTTATTTTTACAATATATAATATTAAATAGTTATAGAATTCATAAGCTAAACTTTATACTTTTATACAATTGTCTATTGTATCTATTGTATTGTACAATTGTATGTATATGGATACAGACAATTGTACACACACACACATATATATATATATATAGTTTGTGTGTGTATGTACATTAAAACTAATACATTATTGTTTATTAAGGGGTTATACGCAGTTAGAAATTTCAAAAAATCGATTTTTTTTGCATTTTCGGAATGCACATATATTTGAGTATATTCTCTGAAAATTTGAAGTAAATCCGATAAATATTTTCGGACATACACCTGAATTTTTACCAAATTTTTAACTATGTGTAAATTACTTCCGAAACTTCAAACGCGTTTATCTCAAAACGGTGTTTTCATAGTCGGTGATCTCGATATCTCAGAAATGGCTAAACCGATCGGTCTCAAATTTTCACATAATCTTCTAAAATATATTCCTCAGGTATTGAACGAAGGAATAAGGTTTACAAAAATTATTACTATTTTTTTTAAACAATTTAGAGCAAAAATTTTAGTAAAAAACGAAAAATTTTTTTCAAGTAGACACCATTTTGTCAAAAATGAAAATTTTTATTATTCCTTCGTTCAATACCTGCATTAATCTATCCTTTAAAAGAATTGACCATATTTTTTGATTTCATATAATCAAAACCGTCGATATGGAGATCACCGCCAAGCGCCTTTTTTTGGAGGTCGTTCGGGACATCGTCTGCAGGAGCGGTGCACTTCAATATTTTTTTATGATCCACATGTTATTTTATTCTTGAAAGTAGGATCTATTCAAATAACCATAATTTGTAATTGCAAAATAAATACTGTTTCTAAAAAAAATTCCTAAAAAAACGTCGTTTTTGCGCCTCGCAACTGCGTATAACCCCTTAATACAAATAAATAATTATCTTAAAATTAAAAAAAATGTTTAACTATTAAAGTTGTTAGCCTATAAAAACTTTGTATTTTTTAAAAAAACGTGTATGAGAATTAAAGTTTATGGCATTAACTTATAAATATATGTTTTTAATTTTTTGTATAATAATATTTTTTTCGAGATTATCTGCTTGACATGATTTGTGTTTGTATATATGATCAACCAAATGTAACGCTTAGATTCGTGTTTTATTAAAAAGAAACTATACACATGTTTCCCTATACACCACCATACACATGCTTCTTTTTTATAAAACACAAATTTAGGCGTCACATTTGGATGACTCTCTCTCTCTCTCTCTCTCTCTATATATATATATATAAATTCATTATTTTTTTTAAGTGTGACAGTATATTTTTATTTAAATGTTATTATAATTATAATAAAAAATATGAGAAATATATTTAGAATTTGCTTTTAAAAAGCATTTCTATTATATTGACATTTTTTATATTGACTAAAAGTATTTTTTTTTCAATAATATATTCTTTATTACATTTTTTTTAATTAGAATTTATTTTCTTCTAGTTTTGTAAACATTGACACTAATTAAAAATTAACTAATTGACATTTTGTTGAAATGTAATAAATGCTATAATTGTTAATTATACTACAATATTCGATCCTACAAGTCTATTTCGAGTCTTGTAAATAAATATTTAAGTATTATAGCTTGAGAACAACTGTTTTTATTGTTATAGAACTACGAGCGTTGTATAAAATTTTTATTTCCATTTTGGGATTTTTCTCTTGGATAAATTGCTTCAGACAAATACTTATTTAATAAAAGATGACGGAGTCGTAGTTCAAGTCATAATACATTTGTTAATAATTGAATTTTGTTGGAAATTATCTATGAATGCTATAAAAGTTATATCAAATGATAATTTATAATTTTTCTAGGTTAATGTATTTTTTTTAATTTAATAAATTTCATTCTATAAAATTGTTTTAAATCATTTAGTTATTTATAATATTTTTATAACAAGTTGTAATAGTAATCAATTAATTCTTGTTCAGAATTAAATAATATATTTTTTGAATTATAGACGTAATATGAAGAATTAAATTTAAATACAATAAGTAAAATTTTAATAATACATTTCAAAAGTTCAAAAAACTCTGATATCAATCATTTTTAATGGAAGTTACATTTAATTAATCGATATTTGAATTTAATGCGTATTGTTTGAAAATGTTTCAATGTGTTACGATACAATGTGAAAATAAAGATTTATGTTTTAATCTGATGAAATATTTTTGAAAAAAATATTTTTCATTGATTAATAATTTCTCTTAAATTGATTTTGTGGCTTATAATTTTTTTTACTAATGTATTGATTTGTGTTGATATGTATATATATTTGTATATACAATTATTTTATATGAATAAAATTTACATTATTTATATAAATATTTATAACATTGTTTTTATAAAAAAATATTTATTTTTCTATAGAATTTAAATATTAACAAATCATAAATTTGTTTATTTTTATTAATTGAATATGTATAATGCTAAGTTTTTTTTATTTATTTTGTTGTTTGTACTGAACTAGCAACGCATACATAAAGTTTTAAACGTACAGTTACTGTAGTGAAACATGTTGAGACGAAAATCACAATTCTTCGTAATGCTATTTATGTATATATACCGAGGAGTAGGAAATGAAGTCTTATCAGTCACAATGGGTAGTTTATTTTAGTTAGAATGATACTTTTTGATTCGAAACTTTGAATATAATTGCTGACTTCGGAACTGAGGATTTTTTTGTAGAATTTAATCTAATTATAAATGTTAATGGTATTTAAAAAGTTATGTATATAAAAATTATAGAATCTTCTCTTCAGTTATTATAACTTAAATTCATATTATATATATATATATATATGAAATAAATTTAATTCAAAGTATAATTCTTTCTTTCAAATTCCATATTCATAGATTATTTAAAACATAATACGTCTCTTAAAGTATTATATGTATATATTTAAAAAATATCCGTTTCAAACGAAACAAGAAGGTAAAACTGTTCATTAATGATTCCGTTTATCCACTACTCTTCGTCGTTTCATTTATATCTGTTTTTTTGCATTACACATGCAAACTCTGTTTAGTACAGATGGTGTGTGTGAGTTTTTGAACGAAACCGCGACGCCATTATGTAAATGATAGAATCCAAAGTGCATTGCCGAGTGTGCATTTCAATTTCCTCGTTTTAATGTTTGTTTGTTTGATAATTCCAGTTGCGCATTTAGAAAAGCTTTCTATATATGTATAATAGTCGCGTTCGGTACTGTTTTTTTTGTTGATTTTTTTTTTATTATTCGTTGCAGATAATCTGCAGGATGTTTCTCTGCACCAACGTTCAGTTGTTGTTATTGTTGGTTGTTATCTTCAGCTGTTACGTGATAAATATATTATTACAGCCCATATTACGTTTAGTTATGATCTCAGTATTTAACAATATTTCTTTATGATTTATAACTTTTTACTGCGTTTAATTCTTTTTTATACGATTTATGCGTACAATAATAATATTCAAGATCATCGATAAGTTTTGTAAAAATTATGAGTTATAAATTATTAAGTTGTAATTTTATAACTATTTTTGAACGTACATTTGGTTATCAGTATTTATTGATATAATTGGAAAAATATCAAATTGTATACGACAAGTACATGGTTAAATCGTTTTATAAAGTTGACTTAGAACTATTAACGAAATTATTTGATTTTTATACTTCGTATATTTTTTATTAGATTTGTAATGGTAGTTGACCTAATAAAACTGTTTTGAAAACTATACAACTATAAAAAGTCTCATGAAATTTAATACTTGGATAATACGAGGTCGTTTGATAAGTCCGTGTAAATTCCGAAAGATGGCACCACTGGTGCATATCGAGGTTATTTTGTATTTAGTAGCACCTCTTGGAAGAACACACATCAAGTTTCAGCCATATCGGTCTATTCCTTTGTGTTTGACAATCGTTGGAATCAAGGAAATCGAGTGATTGTCAAATAATGGACGAAAAAGAATTTCGCGTGTTGATTAAACACTACTTCATTAAAGGCAAAACGCCTTAGGAGACTAAACAGAAGTTTGATAAACATTATGGTGACTCTGCACCTTCGATTAGTGCGGTTTATAAGTGGTTTCAAAATTTTCGGAGTGGCCATATGAGCACAAGAGACGCTGAACGTTCTGGACGCCCTGTTGAGGTCACCACTCCAGAAATCATTGATAAAATCCATGATATGGTGATGGATGACAGAAGAGTGAAAGTGCGTGAGATTACTAGTGCTGTAGGCATCTCGTGTGAACGGGTACATAATATTTTGCACCAACATTTGGACATGAAAAAGCTATCCGCCAGGTGGGTGCCGCGATTGCTCACGATCGACCAAAAACGAGGTCGTGTGAAGTGTTGCAAGAACGGTTTGCAGCTGTTTCAGCGAAATCCGCAGGAATTTAAGCGTCGTTTCATCACTGTAGATGAAACATGGATACATCATTACACTCCTGAGACCAAAGAGCAGTCTAAACAATGGGTTATCAAGGGGGAATCTGCTCCGAAAAAGGCGAAGACAATTCCTTCGACCGGGAAGGTTATGGCGACTGTCTTTTGGGATTCGCAAGGAATAATCTTTATCGACTATTTGGAAAAGGGTAAAACCATTACAGGTGCATATTATTCATTGTTATTGGATCGTTTGAAAACCGAGTTGCAAGAAAAACGTCCCCGATTAACCCACAAAAAGTCCTCTTTCATCACGACAACGCACCAGCTCACACCTCAGCAGTTGTGGCCGCAAAACTAATGGAAATAGGGTTCCAAATCGTTTCACATCCCCCCTATTCTCCAGACTTGGCTCCATCGGACTATTTTTTGTTCCCTAATATGAAGAAATGGCTCGCGGGAAAAAGATTTTATTCGAACGAGGAGGTGATTGCAGGAACGAATGACTATTTTACAGACTTGGACAAATCCTATTATTCGGAAGGGATCAACAAACTAGAGCAGCGTTGGATGAAGTGTATAAGCCTAAAAGGAGACTATGTTGAAAAATAAAAACGATTTATTCAAAAAAATGAAGCAGTTTTTATTTTTACACGGACTTATCAAACATCCTCGTATATGCAATGTGCATGTTATTAATCAAAAATTTATTTAAAATAATAAAATCATTTTTATTGTTAATAATGTAAATGGTTTTAGTACTAAATTGCTATTAAGTAAATGATATAAAAACTATTTTTCAATATAAACTAATGTATATAATGTTACAGTTTCTTTCAAATACATTGAAATAGTTCAATCAATTAACTTGATTACAGAAATCAAAAACCATTTCGATCAAATTCCCATCGTACATAAGTTCAGAGCGAATGTTTTTTTTTCTGACCAGAAATACGATTAGATCTATAGTTAATGGAATTAGAAAAAAACTCGTTCGTATTCCGTCTCCGTTTAAAAGTTGTGCTGTTGAACGTACACTAACATCGTAGCGTTGGTTTTGAAAAGCGACTCATCACTTAATGAACATTTTACATCGACGGCGGAAAGCGGCAAACACGTACTGAGATTGATATGGATTGATGACATTCTTCCACAGTTTGCGTCCTCATTACTCAAATGGACATTCTATGTTGTCGTCACGACCCTGTACGTTTCTTATTTTTCAAACATTTTGCGCGGTGCGCGTTTTAAAAGCGCGATATGCGAATAGTGACGTGTTTTATACATTATCTACTATCCGTTATGATTAATTTTATATTCAAAATTTTATGAATAAGAGAATCTCACGTAACGAAATTTATTTCACCATTAAATTAATATATATGTAAATTTGTATTAATATATTCATTCTCATATATAAATTAAGATTCGTATTTCACATTAAAATGAATGAAAAATTGTTTTTTCATTTATTAAATTATTATTTTATATTTTAAAAATAACTCGATCATATTATTTCAAGTAAAAAGATTATATTTATAAATTGCATCCAGGATATCCATCTTTTTTTACTATTTTTAATAATTGACAAGTAAAATACTTTTTAGAGCTATAAATGATTATTAACTATTCTAATATCCACAGAAATATTTTCTTAAAAATTGTGATACGTTTGTTGAAACAAATAGTGTGTAAACAGCCATTAAAAAATATATCCGAATTTATAGATCTCTACTGAAAAAATAAATCAGACAGAACAGTAAATATCCTTGTACAAAAAAATCAACACAGTTTGTTCAATTTGTTTGTGCCTATGTATATGTGATTTTTGTATAGAATCAAGCTGACAAATCTGAAAGTTGCTCTGCTCGGCTATCTGGGACAGCTTGGCTGACGTTGTACGAACTAATAAGTTTTGCAATCAAGCACAGTGGAGTATAAAATACCCTCACTGGTTCTCTGCTACTGCTGTATAATTCAATTCGATTAAAGAGCAATCAGTAAATTAAATCATGGACAGTGGGAGATAAAACGAAGCTGATTAAAAAAGAACTCGATGACACAATATCATACTGATATATTATTTCAATTTCTATTTTATATATATATATATATATATATATATATATATATAATGTAAACATTACTCTTATGTACAATTAAAAAAATAATACTTATTGAATAAAGTACCTTTAAGTGTGGTAAGAAATATTTATTGAGATTTTATTGAATTTAGATGTAATTAATTGATTATTTAAATTATTTATATAAAGTATTAGAAACTAATTTTTCTTTGTAGTATTTTTAATTATAGTTTATAACTTAAATTCCAATTATGTCTTTTAAATATACTTGAAGTTATACGATTTTTTAAATTCGAAAAATTGTACAAAATTTACTATGTACTTTATTAATATATAATCAATACGTTTTTGAAAAAACCAGTAAAAAATATATTATCGATTCCAAATATCTGTATGACAGTATGAATAATGAACGACAATTAGTGAAACATGAGATAGACGTGTTTTCATTCAAAGCTTATGGTACTAGTTAGTAATACTAAAAGCAACGATGGAGACCATTATTGTGGTGTTCTCGAGTATAGGTTGAATTTGGGGTATAATCGGTTGAATGGAGCTATGTAAAGCAAACACGTACCGGGTTGCGACAGTTTCGGTCGCTTATTCAGTAGCCGATACAACCTGTAGAACCGACCTTACGTTTTATTTTACACATCGGTTATGTGCCAGCTGAAAGACTCCTGTCGACTTTAACCTTGAGCTATTTGATCCTGTCGACCCATCCGATATCGTTGATATTGAGTTCGTTCATTTCTCAGATGTAGTGTCTTGTAAATAAGATCGATATGAACTGAATATCATATCTTTTCCATCTGATTAAATTTGATGGTTTTATTAGAATAATAGATATTTTTTTTAAAGAAAACCATATATTAAAATATATTCAATAGCGTATTAAATACTAACTGTTGATTTTTATAAATAACTTTTATCATTTTTTTTTTATAAAATATTTATTTTTTATTAACATTGTTTCAAATCTTATTAGATTATTGAGAAAATATGTTATATAAATCAAATTATTACCAATCTAATTTCATTTCTAAATATTTTTTTTAAAAAATAATTCCAATACAAAAGGAATATTTTCTAAAAAAAAAACATTTAACAGTTACAGAATTTCTATAACAGTAGAATACAATAATTTTGAATTACTGTATATAAAACGATTTTTATTTTCCTGTTTCCTATATATATTAATTTTTTGTAATGCAGACTGTTTCAATTTTTTTCAAATTGTATTCTTTCTGCAAGAAACTATTAAATGTTGTGATACATTAATAACTTCAGTTATATCATTTTGGAAATAGTCCAAATAACGCATTTTAGTAATTGGCAATATGTACATACTTTTATATATATATATATATATAATATGCAGTATCTACTTTTGAATAAAGGCTTATCCCAAATCTTTATACTTCCAATCTTTCTCTTCCATTATACACTCTCAAATTTCTTCATTTCTCTACTATTCAATTTATTCACCAGTATCTTCTTGGACCGTTTTAAATTTTTAGGTGTCTAATTATTAATTTAACTTCTTTTTATTATTTACTCATTTTTCTCTCTACTTGTTATTTCTAATATGCATTTTTGCTTTTTCGTGTTATCTCAAATCATTGAATTATTTTAGAATTTAAGATAATTTTTTTACCATCATAAGTAAGAACAGGTAGGATAGATTAATTAGGTTGTCTTATTTAAGATCTTTCATAATTTCAAAATATCCTTTTTATTCATTTACTTGTACGAAGGTATATAGTAATTCTCTAAATGTTTCTTCAGAATTTAATATAACTTCTTTGATTTTTCTATACAATCAGTATCAATAGTACATTGTCTGAATTGAAGGATTTTTCATAATATATAAATCTTAGATAAAGTAGTATTTGTTATTCATCACATCTATTAATGACTTTTTTGTCACTTAAATGTGATCCGTCGTGCTAAATTTTCTTTCAACAACTACTTGTTTTTGTGGCTGTGAAAAATCCAGCTGACTTTATAGCCGATTTGAAATAATTTTATTGAAAATGTAATAGATTTTCTACTTTCGACTATATTATAATATATATATGTTTATGTATGTATGCACATATTGAGTCGTTATGAACGTGCATTCCAATATATGTACATAGTTTGATAAACAGAATGTATTTATGAATGTGTATATTTTGACTATTTGAATGATTTGTGCGTGTAGATAATTTTGGAAAAAACCCTGCTTTAGTTAGCATACTAACTACAGTAATGCATATGTAAATATTGATATTAATGCATGCGAAATGACTTTTACGTGTTAACGCTCGTATATATTTAGTCGACTAGTTAGTTCAAATGAAATCAGCGAACGTAATTTTCAACGGTTCGTTAAAAAATTGTTATTATGCAGTTTTATCTGCCCCTAAATGACGATAAATCTTGTTAAGGTCGCGTACAAATATTTGTATCTATTATTTTGGAACTAGGTCATCCGTAAACTTCATTTCTGTTCAACAACATTTACGTCTAGTTAAACATGTGAATATGTGTTTAAATTGTATCTAAAATTAAATTGCATACTTGATATAAATAAATTAAGATCAATCGATACTAATTAATGTTTTGGACAATTTACTAATCATTTTTAAATTACATACTTGTGGTTGTTTCATTGAATAATTAAATACCTTTTATAATTGTAATTAGTTCAATATTCATTTTTTATGAAATTATGTGAGAGCAACAGCAATTAATATTTAATCTGTGGTGAGGAAAATCAACTGAAATTGGTGACATGTTTCAAAGCCGCTGTAGTTTAACACAAATTAACCAGTAAAAAATATACTGACATATACCTATACATACACACTTTTAAAACAGTATATCTGGATGGTTAAACTAATGTACAAGCTAAAGTAGCACTAAAAAACCGTGCGTAAATTATTTATTATTCTTTTTAATCCAAGCGATGTTTGTGATAACACAACTAGGTCATCCGTATATTTCTTTTTACACCAGGAAAAATGTATGTATCTATGTATGTTATATATATATATATATATATATATATATATATATATATATATATAAACCAATAAATTTTTAAATAAAATTCAAAATAAAACAAAATAAAATTTATGAAATTATGTATTTATATATATATATATATATATATATATATATATACAAACGTACCCTTTTCTGGATTTACTCTTTTATAAGAATATAAAGTTGTATTTTATTATTTGAGGTAACATTTTTAGATAAAAGCGAAAAAAGAAATGTTTAAAATAACAATTTTACATTAAATCAAGAATACAATTTGTTTATTTGATATCCAACAGCCTGAATAGAGAGTCAAACTTAATGTTCACGTGACATAGAACATGCTAAAGATTGCTAAAATAAATAATTGTTTCTGAAAATTAATTTCTATTTAAAAAAAAATTTAAAATGTAGCACCTTTCTTATATTTTGTTTATTGAATCGAGTGTATTTTTAAAATTGTAAAATTTTTATCAAGAATCAAATGGATATATATCCTTTAAAATGTATTAATTATGTTTAAAGAAATTTCACACAGTACTGCTTATTGAATCATAAAAATGATTCAATAAGTTTTTTAATAATTTCAATTAAGTTTATTATTTTTCTATATGTTATATATTTATTTAAATATTTGTGTATATTTGTATTTCAATTAATATATATATATATATATATATATATATATATATATATATATATATATATATATATATGCAGGTATGAATGTGTATGTTTGTATGCTTTTATTTTATTTAATTGATGTAATAAATATCATAGAACCGTCCTACTGTAACCGATACAGTACATTTAAGAATTCTTCATCACTAAAGTGTATAAAGTTACAAAGCCTATTCTTATTTCAAAAAAAGGAATATAAGAAACGGTCAGTTCATCTGCTGGTCGTTATCATGACATTCCAGAACTTTTACGGTGTATGCACAATGACCCCTACAGAATCTAAGTTAAGCTTACTCGACTGTGTCTCCCTAGTTGTACACATCTAGCTCACACAACAGCGAGATGAGCACAGACCAGACTGTTGGAATACATTCTTCTCTTCTACAATATACATACATACATGCATATATATATATATATATATATATATATATATATATAAACAGATAGATACTCGTGTTTGTATGAATATGTGTGTGGTAGAATGAGGGTAGATACTGTCTGTGACGGATTTGATCAGTGGGCCATCAGGGAATGGCCGGCTGGCGTGGTCCGTCCCGGATTGCCTTCATGCGTGGAATCAGAATGAGAATGTCGGTAGTACTGTTGTTGTTCCGTGTGTGCACATTCTCGTAGGACATATCTGCAGATAGAAATTTATAAGTTTTTATTTTTTATTATATCGTAATCTCTTGTGTGTTACAAATGGATGGTAGCGAAGTCACTGTGTGAATTTTTTATTGTGTGTTATATAACGAATTATTATTATTATGTGGGAGCCGATACTACGAGTAGTATTGTCAGTACGGGTTTATTTTTATATTTGGTTGAGTACAATATCAGAGATGTGATATTTTTAAGTAAATATTATAATAAATTTATGTTATGTGACGATATTTTCGAAAATTGTATATAATTTCGATTTGTTGGACAAGATTTAATCATAGAGAAGTAATTGTGTACATTACTTTCACTCGATTAATTATTTTTTAATATACATATACATGTGTGTATGTATGTGTAATAAAGGCCACTTAAAATCATACATAATATATAAGCAAATATTTTACTTTTAATTTTCTCTTTTTAAGTTGCTAAGTAAAAAATCAAATTATAGTTAAAATTCCCTATGTATCTCTCTGACATGTAATTCTCGACGAAAAAAATCTTTTATATCATCCAAATATTTACATTAATTTTTAATGTAAAGAATAACTAGATGTTACTAAATGTTTAGGGGTGAATTTAAAGATTATTTTGGAAATTTTCATAATTTCTAAAGTAAAAATTAAAAACAAATATATATATTCTAAGTTTTTATATTTTTTATCTTGAATTGTAAAGAATATTTAGTATAACTCCTGTACAACGAGTATTAAAATGGAGTAAATTATATTGGGATGTAAATTCGTTATTTACTTCTGTAAATAAAATAAAATATCAATAACAGAAATAATAAATTCAAGTACTGTTTAGTACATTGCAAAATAGTGTAAAGATGAACATTTTTACACTGTTCTTGTATTTTTATCTTGTAATTTTTCTTATATATTCCATGTTATCGCTTTTCTTTCATTTTTCTCTACAAAATAGTTTTTAATATTCTATTCTCATTCATTCTTTTACAAGTTCCAGTTAAAAAACATTCTCGACTTCACAAATATCACTGTATATTTATTTTGTATAATTTCTTGTAGTTTTTAGCCTTGTTCGGATCTTTAATTCTTTTTCTTTTTCATCGTACTATAAATCATTTTTAAAATTTTTCGCTCAAATAAATATAGACTATTTTCATCAACTGTCAACAAAATTATGCTTCTGCTTCATAGGTCATCACGGATTTGATCAGTGTCTTGTAAAGTTTATGTTGACAGGAATGAGTTTGAATTTCGTATTAATAAAATTGTTTATATATTTTTATATCTCTGATATATTAATGTAAAATAAACACAAATTATTATTTTTGTTGAAATTATTGTTTAATAGAAATGAATTAAATGCATTTCTTTTTGAAATTCGTGCCTCAAAGAAGAATAAATTTATACTAATATAATTTCTATTAAAACTATTGCAAATATTAATTTATGATAAACTATATTTTAATAAACATAGTTTTGTTATTTTGTTCCATATAACTAAAATATTAAAATCAATATAGTATATAGATAACTTATATGGTATCATATTTAATGCGTGACAACTTATGATTAATGCAGATAAATTGTACCCCTTTAAAAGGTAGTTCTCTGTAGTTATGTGCACTAACTGATTGATAGTATTATAGTTATTACAGAAATGGTAAGACGATTTATTTTACTAAATACTTGGAATTACGGTATTCATTTATTATTTCCGAATCTCCAGTGATAATAATTTATATTCTAGGTTTATTAACACAGGTAAATCATAATAAACGTACACGTTTTCATATATGTATAGAAAGTACAAATATATGTACAGGAACATATTATACTAGTTATTTATTTATGACAAATTACATACATACATACACACACATATATATATGTAAACTATAATTGTAGAAAGTTTTTGTGTTCATACATATAATATGCTATATATTTATGTTAAAGAATTTGTATGGAGTTTTTTTTTATTTCCATTGTAATAAAATAAATGATAAAAATATAATAATTATTATATCATTTATATTAAGTGAAAAATCTTTAAGTTAGAATATTTAAGTTTGGTCTTTAAACTGAAATCTACATATTTAGTTTTTGGATTATTAAATTTCAATCTATACTTATATTATTTTTTCACTTTTTTTATCACAAATTTTAGATTTTCCTTCTTTTAATTTTTTTAGAACTTTAAGTTTCTTTTTGAGGTTTGTATTAAAATTACTTTTTAAAAAAAAAAAACTTGCAAACCAATCCTGTATTTATAACAGTACTTTTATGGTATGTAAAATTGGTCTACTGAACTGTTTTTATTATATTAGTACCTTACTTAAATCTGTATAAATAAATTATTCTTATTTCTTTGTAACTAAATACAATGCAATTTTTTTTCGTAAAGAAAAGTTTATGTATAATCGTTTGAATAATTTCTTTCAAAAGTAAAGAATTATTTATTTAATGAGAAATAGAAATTTTATATGAAATTACCTAATATATATACACAAATGTATATGAGAATGTAGGTAAATATAATACATAGTATATGTTTGTATATTTATTACTAATAAATCAGTAACCAACTTTTCCGAAGTGTTGACAATCCATTGATCATTGATGACAAATATATTATTAATACATGAAATATATTTGTTGTCGATGTTAGTGAAATACAAGTTATGCTTCTATATAATTGAAATGTTGTATGAAATGTGAAATTACTGTAAAATTTATTACAAACAAAATTTGAAAATAACTTTTTGATCTGAAGTGAAATATGTATTATTTTACCTTTTATTAAAAATATTTTCAAATGAAATAATCCATTCTTATGTTATATATTTGGTCACAAAATTAAAAATCAATAAGTAAATTATAATAAGAAAATGATTTAAAATAAACTTCCATCAATTTTATAGATTTGTAATGATTAACGATTTTATCTAAAAACTATTTCATGTAAGACATAGACAAAGTACAAAAATCATATACTGAAAACTGAAGTAAATATTTTCTCTTTTATCACCATACAATTAAGACTAAATTGAAATCGCACTTGGTGCGATGACAGCTTGATTAGAGAACCAATTTTGTGGTGCAAAATATGTATATATATAATATTGATCAGAACCAAAGGTAGAATGACGATGAGTTTTGATGAGCGTTCATTTACATATAATTTTCTTTCTACCCACATTTCGTTTCCTCGTACTGTTCAGAATTCAATATCAATTTCCGGCATGTGACCTTCGTTTTTTTACCATAAAGAATTTTTCACCAGTGAATATTTTTTTTATCACCCCGAAGCGATTGCTTTTAAAACTGAATCGTTGAAATCATTTCGTATTTTAACCCGTTCACTGTGCCCGTGTTGATTGAAATAAGGAATGCATGAATTAAATACGAAGTTTTACATTCGGCATTTTCGTGTTTTATGCTAAACTCTTTTCTGTACAGTCTTTTTAATAAATTCTCATATATTCACATTTATGCAGAAATTTTTTTCTCCTTTTCTTTCTCTCTCTCTCTTTCATATATATATATATATATATATATATATATATAATACTATTTCAAATATAAAAATAATTAAACGAGAATTAAAACCATTTAGGTTAACTTAAAAATTAAGAACAAACAATAAATTCAATTGATCTTAAATAGCAATAAAAAATAAATTTATAATCAGCCAAATGAATAATATTAGCATACATAAGGAAAAGGGGGAGAAAAACTAGAAAACTATAGAAAAATAATTTTGTTAAACGACATAAGAAATCCTTTTTAAAATACCATATAATAAAACTTATTTATTGTTAAAAAAAGAATGATTTTCAATATTCAACTTTTCGAATTGTAGTAAATTCTAATCCAAAAACTTAACACTATAACTTTTTATAGGTTTAATAATCACTTATTGTTTACTTATTTGTTGATATATATTTAGATGGCCATCGGAATTATAAGATTTGAATTGTTTCTTAAATATTAACAATTATTTTCCTTCTTATTTTTATTATCTTCACTCAATATGTTATCAGATAATGACTGGTATGATTGATATATGGTACAACTGGTATAATTAATAACTGGTATATGGTATATTTTTATTCTAAAATGTCTTACTGCTATTTTCGAATAGCTTGCTTTTATTTTTATAGAAGTACTTCATATTTGTAATATCACTCTGTGTACATATGTGTGATTGTATCATTCGTTTTTTAATATCCATTTACATACACATACACATAAATCATTTTCATAACATATATATATATATATGTATATATGTATATATATATATATATATATATATATATATATACGAGGTCGTTTGATAAGTCCGTGTAAATTCAGAAAGATGGCACCACTGGTGTATATCGAGGTTATTTTTAATTAGTAGCACCTCTTGGAAGAACACACATCAAGTTTCAGCCATATCGGTCTATTCCTTTGTGTTTGACAATCGTTGGAATCAAGGAAATCGAGTGATTGTCAAATAATGGACGAAAAAAAGAATTTCGCGTGTTGATTAAACACTACTTCATTAAAGGCAAAACGCCTTAGAAGACTAAACAGAAGCTTGATAAACATTATGGTGACTCTGCACCTTCGATTAGTGCGGTTTATAAGTGGTTTCAAAATTTTCGTATGAGCACAAGAGACGCTGAACGTTCTGGACGCCCTGTTGAGGTCACCACTCCAGAAATCATTGATAAAATCCATGATATGGTGATGGATGACAGAAGAGTGAAAGTGCGTGAGATTACTAGTGCTGTAGGCATCTCGTGTGAACGGGTACATAATATTTTGCACCAACATTTGGACATGAAAAAGCTATCCGCCAGGTGGGTGCCGCGATTGTTCACGATCGACCAAAAACGAGGTCGTGTGAAGTGTTGCAAGAACGGTTTGCAGCTGTTTCAGCGAAATCCGCAGGACTTTAAGCGTCGTTTCATCACTGTAGATGAAACATGGACACATCACTACACTCCTGAGACCAAAGAGCAGTCTAAACAATGGGTTATCAAGGGGGAATCTGCTCCGAAAAAGGCGTAGACAATTCCTTCGGCCGGGAAGATTACTGCGACTGTCTTTTGGGATTCGCAAGGAATAATCTTTATCGACTATATGGAAAAGGGTAAAACCATTACAGGCGCATATTATTCATTGTTATTGGATCGTTTGAAAACCGAGTTGCAAGAAAAACGTCCCCGATTAGCCCACAAAAAAGTCCTCTTTCATCACGACAACGCACCAGCTCACACCTCAGCAGTTGTGGCTGCAAAACTAATGGAAATAGGGTTCCAAATCGTTTCACATCCGCCCTATTCTCTAGACTTGGCTCCATCGGACTATTATTTGTTCCCTAATATGAAGAAATGGCTCGCGGGAAAAAGATTTTATTCGAACGAGGAGGTGATTGCAGGAACGAATGACTATTTTACAGACTTGGACAAATCCTGTTATTCGGAAGGGATCAACAAACTAGAGCAGCGTTGGATGAAGTGTATAAGCCTAAAAGGAGACTATGTTGAAAAATAAAAACGATTTATTCAAAAAAATGAAGCAGTTTTTATTTTTACACGTACTTATCAAACAACCCTCGTATATTTACTTGTTATCCATTTTATTATATTATTTTAAACAGAATTAAAGAATTAATAAATTCGAATTCGTTAATTATTGTCTAAATTTAGTATATTTGATTTATTTCTAATAATATTCATACTAACTATTCTATTTTTTGTTTATTATTTAATTCAATGAACTTATCTAAAATTGTAATCAATTCATATATTTTTAAATTGTATATATGTTTTAAAAATTCTAGAATTAATAACAAACCAAACGTTACAGAAAAATGAAAAAAACATATATTTACTTTGTAGAATATGAAAAGGTATTTGATTCTATCAACCGAGAACAACTTTTATATAAATTAAAAAAAAGATTGATAAAAAAATTGTTGTTGTAGACTACCTTTAAAATCTAGAGTTCTGATCAAAACGAATTTCTATTTCGATTGAAAAACAACTACATCAACTACACTATTACGTCAAAAATGTCACTTTTCCATTTGCTTTTTTAACTTTTCAATAGATGAAGGAGTAGATGTATTAAACGAGATAGAGACATATATAACAGAAATAAATAAATATGTACTATATGTCGACGATTTCATGATCTTGTCAAAAACAACTATTAAATTGTAAACAGCTATATATAAATTGTAAAACTAATATATATATATATATATATATTAGTTTTCTATTCACTACTACATAAAGAACTCTTTAAAAAATTCAATTTTGAGTGATTCAATGTTTTCTATTCCACTCAGACGAATTTTTTCTCTTTATCTCGTCTATTAACAAATCTCTTCATTTTTATGTCTTTAGATTTCGAATCAATTTATTTTTCCATCGATTGTCGTCTCTTCTTATTATATAATCAGTCTTTTTTATTTTTATAAAAATGTCCATAATTTTTTGTCCACTTGTTTTTCTTTTTGTTTTTACGTGATATGAATATATATATATATATATATATATATATATATATATATAGGGTGTCCCATCGGTAAGGCACAACTTAATTTTGAAATAAAATGCATCTTGTTTTAAATAAGCGATAATTTTTTTCTGAGAGATGATGGATATGCGCTCCTGATGGGATACTTTATATAATTAAGTCTATAAGTAAATAGAATAAAATAGAAATTCACATTTGTTCTATACAGCATCAAAGAGAAATAAGATCGAACTATTAAAGCATAATCAGAGTTGTAATAATAAAGAGAGAGACATGCGAATTAAGTAAGGAAACTTGTTAGAGTAATTTGTAGTTTGTGAGAAGTAGCGAACTACTGAAAAGTAATTAAAAGATTTCCTAGAATTGAAACTCAATTTAAGTTAATGATTTTAGAACATTACGTACAGACATTTTAATAGATTGAAAATTATGTTTATATAAGAAAAAAATCTTTCACTTGGTTGTTCTATTATTTAATTGAAGTTAAATTAGATTAAATTATGTTCATATTATTGAATTTATTAATATAGTATTTAAATAGATTTTATGTGTTATTTTTTAAATATATTTTTTATTTTTATAAAGTAGTCAGTGAGTAGAAATAAAATAAAATATTTTCAGTATGAAAATGATTAAAATATCTAAATAAAATTTAAATATCATTTATCTTATTCATAAATTTATTTAAAATATATGAAGAAAATGGAATTAATTTGATTTCAAGGAACGATAAATACAAGTAATTTAACAAACTGTTGATTAATGTGACATTTACTGGTGTTATTTGATTATAAAATGTATGTCAAGACATATTTGCTTATTTACGAAAGGACTGCAGTGCAGAAATCTTACATATTTGGCAAGATGTCGAATTTTATCAAATGTATTTATGAATTATTCACTAAGAATTGGTCGTATTCAATTTTATATTTTTTATAGCAAGTAATTCTTAAATATTATTTTTAAATTGTTAAATAGTTGTTTTAATCCAAAAGAGATTATTTAGATTTTGATAAAAATTGATTGTATTGAATTTTATATTTTTTTTAAATAATTGTTGTATACTAGTAAGAATTTTTTTGAAATTGGTTTAAAAATTAAAAAAATACCTGTACTTATAACTTGTTATTATTTTAGAAATTTATAATATTTTTTTATATTTTAAAAATATCTATTTTATATTTGGAAATAAAATTCAAATGCAATAATTTGTTCATTAAAATTTAACTAGAAAATATTTTACTAGGTAAAAATATTAAAATGTTACATATATAATTTTTAAATATCATTTTTATAATTGTACATAAAAGTGTACAATATTAATAAATATAATAACGAAAAATAAGTAGCAGCTTAAAGATTATTATTAAATCATAAAAATACCAATTTATATTTATTCCCATTGTGAGATTTCTTTGCTTCTAAAAAAGAGCAAATAAGCACTTAAAATGAAAATAAAATACTTTTATTGATACTTTTGTCAGTGTGGGAGCTATTTTTTTCTTATCAGAATTTCTAAAGAATCCGTAGGTGTTTTAATAATTTGAAAAAAACCGTAGGTGTTTTAATACATTTTTTTGATTTAAAATTGTATGGGTATATATAATTCAATCGACATATTTCTTGTTAGTATTTCGAATATTGCGTATTCGTTTAAGCTTTGTGTACTGATAAATTGAATTATTTATATATATATATATATATATATATATATACTTAAATAAATATATAACATACATACGTGTATAATGGTAAAAAATGTCAATAAGGAATAAAAAATAAATAAACAGTCGAGGTCAACAAAGAACAATAAGAAAATGTACAGAAGATGAAGTAGCTCGACAGAACAACGCGTACAGACATTTTTTCCACATTTTCTTGTCGGATCTCTTCCCTCAGGACGTGTCCCTTGCCGTGTTATAATAATGGCTAGAGATTATTATCAAACATTACGTAGCGTGGAGCTCCTCGAGTTAAGAGTTTCATTAATCTTCCGATAATGCGTCTACCAGATGCGAGATTTCGAAACAACGTAACGCGACCTCAACGGTCAGAAAAACAAAACACAAGAATAACTTAAAAACGAGTAAGTAAGTATGTGGGTTTTTATTACGTTTCCGAAAGTAATCCGTCTTGTTATTCGAGATTAAGGGTCATTCTGAAAAAAATCGATGTCAACTTTATGTTGACAAATATGTTTAAGCACGAGTTTAGATAATGGAACGATAGAATTGTTTTCTTTGCAACTGGTTCTCTTGAAAGCATTACATGATTTTGAGGGTTTCGTGTATTCGAAAAAATACATAATACTTTCTTATTGTTTTCATTTGTTAGTAATACACACACACACACACACACACACACACACACACACACACATATATATATATATATATATATTTATATATTTTACTGTAATTGATTTATTTTATTATAAATTTAAAACTGTTACAAATAAATTTGTATTAAAAACTATGAAAATTTTTATTTATTATTACTATAAAAAATGGTAGAATTATTAATATTTAAAAATATTAAGTTGGGGATTAGATATACAGTCGACAACCTCATTTTATAAAAAATATATAATTGGTACGGAACTCAAATAGAAGAAAAGTCCTACTAGGAACATTGTTAGGAAAGTCAATGTCCTACAAGCCGAGGAATAGTAATAATATATATATGTAAAGTGCTTTGTTTGAGATAAGTTAAAATATGATATTAATTTTTAATAAAATTTTAAAAATTATTTTATATTAAACCTAATATCAATCAATATATTTGTATTTATACAAGTGATTGATGTGACGTTTATATTTTTATGCATTCATCTTGCTGCATATTAAAAATACGATTTGATATTTATAAGAATATGCGATCAAACATCATTTCACATGTCATACTAAGAAAAAAATGTCGTAGACGCGATCATCGTCGAACTCATGACCTACAAAACAGTTTAAATGTATTTCAATTCGTTTTTATGTGATTCCATATTACGTACAGTGTGACCTTTGAAACTTTTCGATACGTCTGCAGTGTCCTATAGCACTGGAAAACATTGGACAACCATTCCACCACATTTTACGATATTTATGCAGCTCAACGAAAAACAACAATGGATTGTTTTATTCATAAGGATACTGTTCCTCTTTCTCTGAGGATGAATAAACTTATTTTTCTCAAGTGTAAACTAATTTTTTCTCTTAGAATAGAGAAACTTCTGTGGTGTATGTAATTCCTCGAGGCGCAACATCGTTCTTTTATATTATGATCGTATCTAGGCGTGTTTTTTTTATATATATGCTTAACCTTTCTTTCAGTTAACATTTAATGTTAAATGTGTAACGTAAAAGTTTTGTAATGTTTGAAGGACGATAAAAACACTTAAAAAAGTTAACGGTTGTTTCGTTAAACGATATTTATGAGTAGTGTACGAAATTTAACGATTTTTTGCCAGTATTTAGATATTATCAGATAAAACAAATTCAAGTTATTCTATGATACAATCAATTTATTTTTACCAGAAAATAATAGTTGTATAGAACTTACACAAACGGATTTCCATATTTTTTAATGAATGAGAAATTTCAACATTTTTCTAGATACGATTATAAGACTGGAATTGATTTTTTTAATAAATTACATATTTTATATTGGTTATTCGAGAAAAATGCGAGGAAAAGCTTTGTTTCATAATAGAAAAAGTGATTTTAAGATGATTGATGTAGACAGTTTGAATTGATATTTATCACTCTTTTTTATTTGTAATAAAATGAGTGTTAAATAATTCAAATATTCAGTAACCTCTATATTATTATAAGTAAGATAGTAAATATTTTATTTTAAATACTTGGTTATATAGAAATTTTGAAAATTTTTCTATCGATGGATTCTATTCTAGCAATTTTTATTTTCCAACTGTTGACTAGAATAATGTTTATATATATATATATATATATATATATATATATATATATATATATATACGAGGGTGGGGTCTCAGAAGTACCCGACCCAACAAAGAAAATACAAAAATTTTGGAAAAATATATTTATTTTTCAACATAATCTCCTTTCAGCTCTATAAACTTTTCCCAGCGATGTGCAATAAGTTCGAAACCCTTTTTATAATAAGAACTGTCTTGCCCCTCAAAATTTCCATTAACTGCCGACATCACTTCTTCATCGTTGGGAAATCTTTGACCACTGAGCTATTTTTTCAAGTTTGGGAACAGAAAATAATCCGAGGGAGCTAAATCTGGCGAATAGGGTGCATGAGGTAGCAATTTAAACTTTAATTCATTAATTTTGGCCTTTGCAATAACGGATTTGTGAGCTGGTGCATTGTCTTGATGAAACAACACTTTCTTCTTAGCCAAATGCGGCCGTTTTTCCTTGATTTCTTCGCTCAAATGTTGCAATAAGTTCGCATAATACTCGCCGTTGATAGTTTTTCCTTTTTCAAGATAGTCAATGAAAATTATCCCACGTGCATCCCAAAAAACCGACGCCATGACCTTGCCTGCAGATGAAACGGTCTTCGCCTTCTTTGGAGCCGGTTCTCCCTTTTCAGTTTATTGTTTTGATTGTTCTTTTGTCTCGGGTGTGAAGTGATGGTCCCATGTTTCATCCATGGTTATGAAACGGCGCAAAAATTCTGCTTTGTTGCTATGGAACTTCGCTAAACACTCAATTGAAACATCTTCACGAGAGTGTTTTTGCTCGAGTGTGAGCAAACGCGGCACCCATCTTGCACACAGCTTTCTCATGTCCAAATTTTCAGATAATATGCGATGTACCGCACTTTTTGAAATGCCTACTATGTCTGCTAGCTCGCGCACTTTCAGTCGACGATCATCCAGTACCGCTTTGTGGATTTTCTTCACCATTTCTGGAGTCGTCACCTCATTTGGTCGACCACTGCGATGCTCGTCTTGACAGCTCGTACGGCCTCGTTTAAACTCTGCTACCCAATATTTCACTGTTGTAAACGAAGGAGCAGACTCACCCAGAGTAGAATCCAGTTCAGTTTTTATATTGGTTGGACTGACGCCTTTCAAATAAAAGTATTGTATCACGTAACGATGACCAATTTTCTCCATTTTCACAAATTCACTGAAAACGTTCACTATTGATGGCTGCCAAACAAATACTAAACAACGTGGCGTCCTCAAACTTGAAACATATGCTTTATAGATTGTGTACTTTCTAATAGAGTGATATTTTTCAAACAACTACCGTAATCTCTAGGTCAGGCCGGGTACTTATGGGAATACCCTCGTATATATATATATATATATATATATATATATATATATATATATATATATATATATATATATATATGTTATTTCTTATTTTATGGTTTTATATTCTTTTATTTTTTGGAAAAATCTAGAAATTTTTTAATTTCTATTAGTTGAGTTAGAGTCTGAATAATATAAATAATTATTTGTGTAATATATTTATTTTATATTCATTCACAAAAAATTACTTTGATTATAGTTAACTGAAGCAAAGCTGTTTTTTATATTTATTTTTTAAGTCAAATAAAGAGTAATGTACTTGTATGTACTTGTATGTACTTGACAGTGGTAAATGATATTATATATCATTATATATATATATATATATATATATATATATATATATATATATATATAGAGAGAGAGAGAGAGAGAGAGAGAGAGAGTATAAAATAATGTCTTAGTACAATTATGACTGGCTGATTTAACTCTAAACATTATTTTACGAGTGTTCAAAAGAACGAAATCGCGCAACTCTATACGCATGACTCCCCGGAGAAAACAATTCTCCGTGCACAAATATTGTAGTGGCAGGACTGTTGTAAGACGTTCCTCTTTCCTTTTGGGACTGGTGGGTAGGACAAGATCTTTTCTTTATGTCGTATTCGGCAGTACACTAGACGCTCTCACTGCTTTCTCTAGTTTTATGTTGTTTTTTCTTCTCTACATTTTTCTTTTTTCTTTTTTTGAAATGTGTTTGTATGTTTTACGCCAATGTCGCACGACTTATTTAATTTATTATTTTTTTATTACGATAGATTTTTGTTCTGGTTTATGTTCATATAGAATATAAATTTCAAACGATCTTTTATAAATTATATTATTTATATTTTTTTTGCTATTACTTTTATTATTATATTTGTTTATATAAATATATATATATATATATATATATATATATATATATAATGTAGATATATTTGTTTGAAATGAAATTATTAAACAAAAAAAACACTGAATGAAATATTATCATAAAGTTTGATTTTCAATTTTCCATTTCCAGGAAGATATAAATCGTTATGTTGAAGATTAATGACCTGAACGAACTGATGTACTTGTATGTTTGTGTACATGTATATATTTAATTTCAATTTTGATTTCATTGGCGATAATATCAATTACAAAATAATCAATTAATTGATCAGCATAATGTTTTGTCATCGGTTTTTGTGATTTGAAATTGAGTTTTATGTTCTGTGCTTTTTTAGCATATAATTTTGCGTATGATTTACAACAAATATTTAAAATATAACAAAAAAAAATATTATTAAATCTCGAAGACTATTAAATACAATTTTAAATACAATACTTTATTGAATATAACTTGTTTTATAGAAATATATTTTTATTGATTAATTTTTTATTTATAGTAATATCTCTTTCTTTCTCTCTCTCTCTAAATATATATATATATATATATATATATATATATATATATATATTAGAATGTTTCATATGAAAAACACAAATTTAAAATATAAAATAAAATTTTTTTTTGAAAATTATAAAAGATATGTAATCGAATTAAAGTCGTTTAATTTTTAGAATTTTCTTCTAATTAGTTTTATGTGAAATTTTATTGTTTGAAACCGATTTTTGCTGTTAGTCCTGATAAAGCCCTTGAAATCCTTTCGAGAGCCTCATGTTTCACGAGGAACTGATTTTTATATAATAGATACAGTAAAATTATACAATTTAGGTGAGACAACTTTTTTTATGATTATTTGTGATGAATGACTTCAGAAACGTTTACATATTTCCTAAATTTCTGCAGATTGTCATATAAATTCTATTTTTATTGTTTATTGTAATCTATATTAAAAAATGGATCTTTATACACGACAGAAACAGCGATGAACGAATTAACATCTGATGGTATTTTACTGTTAGTTAAATTTATGTGGTATTCCTGAATTTAATCTTTCATCTTTAGTATAGTCTTTAGATGGTGACTCATTGTAATAGCAACTATCTCTAGGCTTACTAAAAGATTTGTAATAATTGAATGTGAAATAGGTTCAACCATTATCTTTAATCTGGCATCGTCTAAAGAATTTTCAAGATCAATTTTCCTAAACCAGTTTTTTATATTATGATCATTATTATCAGTACCTTTCCTCAAGACGAAATTGATCTTCAGTGTTATCTTTACTGAAGTAATCCTTTGTTTAAATTCCTCTAAATAATTAATCTTAATTGCTTGGAATTAATTTTAATGCATTTAATAACTTAAATTATGTATAGAAGTTAATAAATTTCTTAAAAATATTATTTATAATTTGAGGATATTGTTCCTTTTTTAATAAAGATAAGTTTATGAATAATATGTTAAATAAATTTTTGGTTAGAATGAAAGATTATGTCAACAATAAAAAAGAGAAATATCATATGTAATTATATATATATATATATATATATATATATATATATATATATATATATGTAAGTTGAGGTGTTATAAATAAGAGTGTTTTTCTCTTGTCAGTTTGACAGACAAAAAGAAATAAATTGTTTAGTTCGAAAAAGAGATATATAATCTATACTACATAAATCATAATTATGTGTAGGTTTCTCATCTCAACAAAGCATTTAAATTTGTTATCTGTTTTCAAACGTTTAATTAATTTTATTAGAACACAAAACCAAGCTGATGATAATATCACTGTAAAATGAATAAAAAAAACCGTATACGATATTTATCTCATTTTCTGTTTTTCTCATTCGTTCATCAACGTATCTTGTTAAAGCAGCAGCATTTCGTGTTTTATTTTTGCTGAACTGTGCGTCTTGCTTATCGGTTTATTATATAAAAAAAGTTGAGTGAAAGAAATTCCTGGTAGACAATAATAAATTAAAATTGGATTTCATTCAGAAGTACGTTCGAAACGAACGCAAGAGAAAACAAATAGAAAATAGGTAAATTGATTTGTTGTTTTAATCACCATGCGTATTTGTACAATATATTTTTTTATTTGGTTTTGTACTGGATTTCGTATAGCTTGCAATTTATTTAACTCGTGTTTTTATGCTCGACACAAGTGAATGTTGTTCTCTGTAATATAAATAACATTTAGTTAAATTATCACAAAAAAGTAGCGTTTAATAATAACCTGAAAATGTTTACAACGCAACAGTAAACTAAAAAATATATAGTGTAGACTGGTTGCTTTAGGCTGTTATATGGAAAATATTATTAACAGTTTGTAAATATTTGATATTTTTTTATTTTATTTTAGATTGAGATCATATTTTCGTATACATTGTTTCAGTTTTATACGCAATGAACTCGTACGAGTGGTTCAGTTGGAGAAATAAAAAGATATTTATAAACACATAGAGTTATGAAAACAGTTTTTTCCATTTAAAATATTTTATAAATAATAACATTTTGTCGTATCAATTTTAACTTTAATTCAAGTTTCAACACATTCACATTATATAATATGATTTTTTTGAAATAAATTAAATTTATATTTTTATTTGCAAAGTTAACAATTTTTTTTCGAAATTGCTATATGTAATCTTATATTTGTCATACCTTATGACAAATATTATAATTTATTTTTCTTATCGTAAATCGAATAGAATTGTTTAGTGAATTAATATATATATCAATTTTAGTTTTTTAATAATTTGATATTTCTTATATTGATATAGAGATTTAAATATTTAATTATATTATTTTTAATAAAATATTTATATTCTTCAAAATATTCTATTACTAAGAGATTTAAATTTAGAGAACTAATTATAAATAATATATAATTTGTATTCAGTTTTTTGAAAATGTTTGAAATGATTAAAAAATTAAGTAACATATAATTCAAATAACTGTGCTATTTTTTTATTAATTAATAAATTTCAGGTGCTTATTTCCTTTTTAATATTTATTACCTAACTATAATGAATAAATAATATAACAGTCTCGATTTATGAATTTAAAAGGTGTTCTTTGGCATATAAATATGTGTAATAGAAATGTATTTACGAGATGTATATATATATATAACTGCGTATCCTTTTTCATTAATAAACGCCGTTTTTCCTTCACCCGAAATCACCAAAACCCAAAACTCACAAATCACACGTGACAAGTTCAAAAGCATAGATCATTTTAACCACATAATATATCAGACACGTACATGACTGTAGAGACGGCATTATCTCTCCGAGTAATTATTGCTATGGGAGTCCCGTTGTTCCCGAATCTATTCCTTACGCCATCTGTTATTGACATTGTCGTGTTTGTCTTACAGGACCGTCGTGGTGTGAGTGAGTGATGGCCCCCGGGGACCATCTGCACACGTTTCACAGCTATTGGTGACGCCTGTATGTACCGGCCTCCACTCATATATTATACCTCAATTAACAATAAGGTAAGTTACATATTTGTGCTTATATTAGGATATTTATTAATGTATGTATGTATATATTTGTATTACCCAATACCGTGTGTGTGTACAGATTATATTAAGTTAAATGTGTTTATTCATGCTTGATATCTCAATTGATTACGAAATTAATCATCTTAGTACAGATTTTATAACAGATATACAAATATCTTTTTAATGAAATTAATTATATTTTCTTGATATTAAATATTAAAATATATTTGATATAATATTCGTTATTCATATATAAATTTTATTTTATATATTCATTATATATAATTGTACTAATTGGTTATTAAGAGAAACAAATTTAAAAAATAGAGCTTTTTACTTATACAAAAAAACATTCGTTTTTATAGGATTAAAAAAATGAGAAGTATTTTTACAAGATAAAAAAGATGCTGGACGAGGTTGAGAAATTCAAAAATATTAATAACCGATTTTAAAATTTTCAAAATATAACAAAAAATTAAATTGCCTCATATTTTTATTCGATAATAATTTTATAGAATTTTTAGACCACTAATTTGTTTTTTTATTTGATAATAACTTAAATATAATAACATTTTTCTTTTTTGATCAATTAAAAAAATATATGATAACAAAATTAGTACTTTTTAATAACAAAAAACTAGGTATAATCAAAAATATACTACACTATTTTTTGACACAAATCTCTTTGATGTTTCTAACCATATCAAATGGGTTTTGTGAGTTGAGTGTCATGAACTTTTTTCTATACATTTGTATACGGTGCACGTCTCCACACTAAGATAAATTTTTAACGCACGCACAATTTTGTGTCAAATACAATGCATAATGCAAATATTTATTAATGTATTCGCGGCTTAACTTGAGGTGAAAATTTGCGCGTTAAAATTTCATATTCAACGTACAACAGAAATATTTATTATAGATGCAATTTAATATTTTATTTGAAATTAAAAACTAAATATATAAAAAAATCTTTAAGTTACTTTTGAAAATTAATTATGGAATAAATTGAATACTTAGATTTTTTCAATTAGTTTCTTTTTAAAATTTTAAGTTATTTCAAATAATAACTAATACTCGTATTTAGAATATATTGTTGTTTTTTCTGATAGTTAATTGTATTTTGCTTTTAAATTTTTAGAAAAAGATTTTTAATAATATTATATATTACTTTTAAAAGGAGAAGTTTAAAAATGTTTTATTTTTAGTTTTACATATATATATATATATATATATATATATATATATATATATATATATATGTTTGTATTGAAGTAATAAAAAAAGATTTAATTTTAAAAATGAAATTTGTAGACAGTATACATTTTTGCTGCGTTTTAATTTACCGTACAGAATTATAAATGAGACCGTCGAAACATCAAGGTATAAATAATAAATGATCAATAAAAAAGTATTTTTAAAATGACACCGCGCTCTAAAAAAAACGTACAACTTCACTTCGTGAAATATTTAATGGATTAAATACACGAACAAGACGTCGATTTGTAATTTTTATGCATAAATTTGAAACAAAAATAAAATAATTTATTAAATAGTCTCTATGTTCGTTGTAACATAGCAGTTACACTCGTCTCATAAAAAAGAAGTACAATAAAAATAAATTAAGTACATGACGTCATATTTCATTTTGGTGCTGTTTAAAACGCCGGCCGCTATAAAAATTACAACGAAACTTGAAAGTTCATCCGGTAACATTATTTAAAATTATTCTGATAATTATTTCGTAGGCAGACGCACATCCGAAGGTGTGCTTTTTTTGCAACGCAAATTAGTTCTACTATGATTTACATATAGCATAAACTGCGAGAAAATTTCATACATAAATTCATAGCGGAGAATTCTAGCAGTCGTTGCTCATAACCGAGAAAACAGCGACAGACAACGGCTATCTTAAAATTGTCCACTTAAATATTTAATAATGTATATTTAAGGATATATATATATATATATATATATATATATATATATAAATGTTCTAAAATAATAAAAATATGTTAATCTAATAAAAAATATATTGAAATATTTTTTTATTAAATCCATATAGAAATATATTTAAATTTATATGAAATTCTATGCTATTGATTTTATAGTTCACATTTGTGAATATTATTCAGTTCGTTATAAACTAAAATCAGTATTTTAAAATTAAATTTGAAGTGAAATATTTATTAATGAAAAAAATGTCATAAATTTGTATCAAATATATATTTCTTTAATCTCATATAACTGGAGATTTTTTCCAAAAACCGAATATGAATTATTTTCAAGCACAATTTTACGTCTGACTCCTATAAAGATGGATATGAAATATGTATTTTTCTAAACGTAAGAAAAATCGTATCACAATAATACGACGGAAAAGTAACGTCGATTTTCACATTCACGTACTACCATTGAATTCGAATTACTGCTTAAGAATGTTCTGTTACCGAAAAATGCAATTTTTTCTGACGTCATTGTACACTAATCATACTTTGCAAAAACATTACACAGCTGTTCCGCTCTATTCCTGTGTAGCCATCAACCGACGTTCGCTAAAATTACGATCGTTGAGTTACCTCCCTCTATTTTCTTCGACTCAACCGTAATGTACTTTGAGTACTAAAAGTTACCAACGAGGTTCGTTTTAACACTTAAGCTGCTGAAAAGTTTTAGAGTGTGATTCTGGTAACGTTCTTATTCAGTAATTCTCGACTAAGTGTTCCTTTTAACAGGTATTTTACATCGAGACGTATTTTTCGATAATATTTTATTGAACTATGCAACTGCCATTTGTTACTGTACTTCGAATAATAAGTGAATTTATTTAGTAATACAATAAAATTATATTATATTATTCTCAGAAAAATTATATTATATTATTCTCAGAAAAATTAAATTTTTAAAATAATTTTAGCCATGTACAAAAGAATAGAATTAAAAAAATAATTTTATTAACTAACAATCGTTACTTATATTAGTTTTTATGATTAAATATGAGATAAAATACTTCTATTTTTACTTATTATACGTTAAATGAAAATAAACAACTTTAAAATTAATATAAACGTTTCATCTTTTCTGTAATAAAATTATAAAAAACCTACCACAACTCTTTGTGGTTAATTACTATATATTTTTTAATTAATTGGGCAGAACTAGCTTTTCTTACAAAAGAATGTATGTAAATTATTATTTTTTTAAATATGATAAATAAATTTGGGTTATTTTAATAATTCATTATATATATATATATATAAAATCATAAAATCCTATATTAGCTCATTACTGGAGGTGAAAGCTTTATCGTATATTATGAAGTCCTCTTAAATATTTTCCAAAAATTTATATATATATAAATATATATAATTTGTTTAATTTTGGTTCGTAATTAATATTTGTATGTTATTTTTGTGTAATCCATGATTTATCGGTTACATTGAAATAATTGTATTTTTTAATATTCAATTTAATTACTAGATTGTATCCATAATTAAAAATATATTTATAATTAAACAACTTCTAATTTAAATATCTGTATGTTATTATATTTCATGTATCGATTTTTAAAGATTTGCGCTTTTTGAATTTTTAATTCTTAATTAATATAAAAATTATTATTAATTTTGATACGATTAAATAATTTCTAAATTGAAAACATTTGCAATTTCTTATTTTTAAAACTCAGTAGAAACATTTTTTTCAATTCTTTGAAAACGTTTAATATTTCTACGAAATTTCATGTCTGTTATAGTATATGTAAAAATATTTTCTATTCCGTTGTCATGTTTTCCTTTCTTTTTTTGAAACGGGTTCGTTCAAGGTCTTCACTACCATTTTCGTCACATGAAATGTCGCGGTCTCCAATAGTCACATCAATCGTTTCTTTGAATTGCACTAAGTTTGCTGTTCCAGCACCGCCACCATCTTAGTGTGAGTCTAGTCGGTACAACGATGCAACAACTCTTATAGTGAATATGTAAGAGATTGATTGATAGGTTTTTCTTTTTCCACGATCTTCTATTGTTGGCGCTACAACAACAATCAATCACGTCGAAGTGTATTGGATTGGGTTTTGTTGTGTTCTGTTGTGACCCTTCTACTATTTTTTTTAAACTCATACCACTGACATTCCCATTTCAATTTTATCTTTTAATACGTTTTTTCTACTATTATCGTTCGTAAAATATATAAAAAAATAAAATGACAAGAAGATATTTTATGATACAGGATAGCGTCGGGTTTTATTGCGTGACATTTATAATTTGACATTTCTGGATATTTTTTATACTATAATTTTCGACACATTTCTTACGTTGACATCATTTTGATAATTCACATTTATACACGCCATTTTATTACGAAATATATTTCATTTATTATATTCAATTTAAAACACTTTTAATAGTGTAAATATATTTTTTCATTCCAGAAAAATATTTCCAACGCTTATTTATTTATACACAATTTAATATTTGAGAATATTTATATCATAGGTTATAAATCCAATAGATAAATAGAATTATGAATTTCAAAGTTGATTTTCATAGTGTATGGATAGTAAGTTGACTCGTTAGCTACCAGTGCTTCAGGAGAAAAACCGCCACCACAGCCCAGACGTTTCACAATCCGTCACAGATCCGATACACATTTGTGACGCTGGGCTGAGGTAAGAAAATCGAGTCGTCACACATGTGTGACGCTGGTAGCGAACGAGTTAATATTTATTATTTACGACTACTAGAAGTACTTTGTTAGTTTGAAAATTTTATTTAAATTTTTAATAGATGATATTAGATACAATTAAATATTCCAGTTACTACAAATTCTCTTTATCTCACTCCATCTTATATATATATATATATATATATATATATATATATATATATATATATATATATATATATATATATATATGTTTACAGATAGATACACGTACGTTATTTTTTCATTTACTTCTTAACAGAAGCTTTTTTTATGATATCCACTCTTCTTAGGCTGTTTCATTTCACTTATTTCATCCGATCTTGGTAACGTCCTTTCATGTAGAAACCAATCTGAAATTTCTTTTGTCCAACTAAACCATTAGTTCTTTGGAAGTGATTTATCCATTACTATTTCAGATTAAGTATATATTGTTTAATATTATATAAAATATTAATAGTATTTTCTATATATTACATGTTTTAATAACACTTAATATAGAATATTTCATTCAAATCTATTACAATTAAAATATTTATTGAAATACAAAAACGTATAATTTATAAATAAACATTCGTGTTTAATATATTGATGTAAATAAAAAGTTGTACGTTTATTTAAGTATGTATAAAATATTTTATTTTAATATGTAAAAAAGTCATTTTAAAACGTAGAATTGTTTCTAGTAGAACGTCGTTTGAGTTTATGATTTTATGTCAATATAAAAAATGACTTTTATATTTTATTTTATTATATATAATTCTTACTTTATAACAGAAAATAAAATTCGATAACAGTCTAACTGCTTTCATTGCAAAAATAGAATAACTTTCCTTATTACAAGAGTCAATTTATATTTTATTTGCTATATATATATATATATATATATATATATATATATATATATATATATATATATATATATATATATATGTATATGAAATAAATTTATAGGTCAAAATTTAAATAAATTTATTCAACACATTATTATTTTCATCAGATTTAATTATTATTGAAATAAAAGTTCATTTTAAAATATACAGTATTTTTAACATTTATATAGACTAAAATGTATATGTATATATATATATATATATATATATATATATATATATATATATATATATATATATATATGTAATTAACTCATTTGATGAATTATATTTTTTTATTAGTTATACGATATTAATATTAGTTTCTATATTGATAATTAATTACTATTGTTAATATTTCTCTATATTCACAATAAACAATACTTTTTAATTTTTATACATGACAACAGTTTTTTTTTGTTAAAATTGAGATAAAACAAACGTTTCATTATTTCTCTCTGAAACGTTTTGATTCTATCTTTTTGTGCTTCAAGTTTCAGTGAATGCTTTTATATCGTAACTATTTTCTTTGTCACTAATGTAATATAATATTAATACTTTATGAAGTTACTTAACATTATTCAAACAGCACATATACACATTTTAATATTCAAACTTTAATGTGAATATTTAATTAGATGTAAGTTAATTGAAATATTATAATTTATATTTGAATAGACTAAAACCATTAGTATTAAGTTTGGTTTATTAAATATTTTTAATAGAAATATCAATAAATGAGTATTTGTTTCTGTTTATGATTTATTTTCAAATATTATCAATGTATAAACTCATAATATATTGTACAAAAAATGAAATTTAATAATCTAGTGTATTCAATTTCTATATTTTTTATAATTTTTTTCTAAATATATTATTAATTTATTGTAATAATTTTTTTACATTTTTTTTTTAAAAAAATGTTAATGACACGATTTGTTAATATTTTTTTAAATCTTCATTTACATATTGGATCAATCAGAAGATGCTGTCAAATTTTTGATTTTTATATTTACTTTATTTTTTTTTCATTATATATATATATATATATATATATATATATATATATATAAGGATGTTAAAAAAGTATTATTGTGAATAGGGAATAATATAATATTGTATTTATTTCTTAAAATATGTGAAAGCAAAATTTCGAAATATAATTATTTTAAAACTGGAACACGGTATCAAAAAAGAACTATATCCATTACATTTTATATAACCATTTTTCTCGTTCAATTAAAACAGCTTCTACCGTCGAGGATACAGCTAATTAAAATTTCCATCCAAAATACGCTTAATTAAAGTTTCAATTTTAATGTTAATATCAAAGAATTATTAAAATGTTACCGATTACATTATCGTCTGCATCATGAACAATGTTTTTAATGGTCGGTTGCAATAACGTGAAGCTCTGTTATTAAAAATATTATAACCGAGCGGCAAAAATCCACAACAGGCTACAGTCTGTTTTTATGATTTTTTTTTACCAGCTCTGAGCACATTTATCTTCATTTAATATGCTTTTTGTGCCAGTGAGACCAACAAATTAGTGTTGGCTGATGCAGACTTATTAATTCGCGATATATTTTTTCGGGGGCGGGTTTTATTACTGCTATTGCTGTCGTTATAAAAATCACCGTCAGGTTTTACGCATTTAATATGATAAATTATTTGTGTTTTACAGAAATGATGTTTGCGTTGAAGTACATGACAAGTTTTTTTTCGAACACGAATGATATGAATGGTTCAGTGTTGAGAAAATTTGACGTTTTTCGATGTTTTTTGTTTTGTTTATTACGAGTTTATATGTATAACAAATATGGTATAATTACGTTCATTTCATAATTATTTATTATTTTTTACCAGAGAAAAAATCCCTTTGATACTTATTTTCATTATTTTGTATTACAACAAACACTTGTGTACTACTTACAGATTTTAATTAATTTATGAGAATTTTTTATACAAGAAGTCAATTTATTGTTTAGTAACAAAAATAATTGCTAATTATTTCTTAATCAATAATAATTGTTTATAATTTGTGTAGATAATAGATTTTACTTTGCAATTTTAAGTCATATTTATTCTACAAAATTATTCATATAGATGAGGGTTTAAAACGTTAAATAATAGATATTAAAAAAATATCTTCTGAGATTAAAGTTAATTAATAAAAATTATCATTTGATTTTATAATAAGGAAAAGTTTGATGTTTTCTGTAAATTCTATTTTAATTATAATGTAATAACTGGTGAAAATTGAATAAATTCAGAATTAAATATATATGTATTGGAAAAATTAAATACAAATTTTATTATTTATCAATCCCATGTAAATAATGAACTGATAGAATGTTGATTAAAAATAAATATATTTTATATTAAGATATTTAAATTAAAATACAGTTAATAACTGTTTTTCTAATTGATTTAAATTTGATTATAAACCTGCATTAAAATTTACAATTAAATATAAAATTATATAAAGTATTCTAGTAAGAAAATTGTCAACACTACATAAAATATATTTTATAACATTACTTTAATTAATTGTATAAAAATTAAAAAAGTAATTAAAAAAAGATATTCTTATTTATTTTTAATATTGTAATCAATGTTGAATGTATAAGAGATATTTTTTGTTATCTTTGATATATGATTTTAATAAAATTCTTATTTTTGATAGAAAAAAAAATGAGACAATCCATAACACTGTGTATTCTTTTCTTCATTTCACGGTTCATAAGATTTTATTGAAAAGTATTTTTCTATACCATTAAACATGTAACATACAAGTTTATATATTATTATACTGAAGTATCTTTACAAGTAGCAAACAAAATTATAGAATGTTTATATAACGAATAGAATTTAAAAATGAATATATTTATCAGACATATAGAATAAATTAAATATCAATATATGTATTACAATATATTTCTCTTATCCATAAATATTTGATTTTTATTCACCAAATTATAAATTTAAATATATTTAATTATTAATTTATTATAACAATACTTAAATTTCCAATTAGCATTTTCATTACTTTGTCCATTTTATATATATTTGTATGTATGTGCTTTATTGTCTTTTAGAATATTTTTTTGTATAAAACAAAAATTAACTTAATACATTTCTGTTTTCATTAATTTGAAAAATAGTGGATTAAGTATTATATATATATATATATATATATATATCACACACACACACACATACATACATATAAAATTTCTCATTTGATTATTTTTCATTAAAATCAGAAATTATTTTATCCCATCTTCATTTCTTTTCAAATTAAATAATCTAAGGGTTAAGTATAAAAATAAATATGAAAAATTATTTTAAATTTTTCATATATATATATATATATATATTCATATAAATGTTACAAAAATATAAATAATGAAACGATTTCATTAACTGCTATACTATATGAAAATGTTTTAAAAAAGTTTTTCTTTATTAATGAAAACATGTGTATGAAATGAACAGATTATAAACATAAATAAACGTTCTTTAAATTTGTTCAAAGTTTATTTTCAAAACCGTTTTATATACATTTCGGTACAGAAATCTAAACGAAATAAACCTATTGGGAAATAACAGTAAAAATACTGTGAAATAATTTTTCGACTTCTGGGAAATTATATTTTCTCAAAAATATTTGGTAAACCATTTTATTATTACTAGAGGAACAAATGTGGGTGTTGTATTATTCTTTACAGTTATGTGTCTTTCATTTAATAATTAATTTAAAGTTGTATTGTTTGTTTTTAAAAGTGCCTAACTTGTTACCTTTTGAATAATCATTCTGTACATTTAGGTACAAAGTATTGAAAATGTTCAATAATTATTTATAAACATTTCTAAAGCGTATAAACTTTATAAAACTTATAAACAAAGTAAATGAACAATAAATAATTATTGAACACTTTCAATATTTTGTGGTGTTACAAATAAATTTTAAGCAAATAAATTGAACAATAAAGTGATTATTTTATATTTAGAAAATTTTGTGATGTTGGAGGTGAATGATTCGTCTGTTTTAAAATATATTAATTTATATTATTCTTACATATTTTTAAATTCAATATAAAAGTATAAAAGTGGGTCCACAAATGTAAAAAAAAAACGATGTCTTATAAAACGACTATAATTGTGTCAAGAGTAGATGTATATATTATTATCATCATCATCTTATTTTCTATTTGTGCTCTTGTTATTATAAACAGAATAAAGAAAGACTTTCTCATGATATTTCATTCTACACACAGTTTCTGAATTTCATTTCGCATAAATAAAATATATCAACTATAAACAAAGTTACCTTTCTTAAAATACTTCTCGACTTCTCATATATTTAAAAGTTTCTGAAATTATTTCATATCGGCTTAAACACTTATTCTTTTTACGAAAATCTAAATGTATATAATTATATATATGTATAAAACTCTGTTTATATATATATATATATATATATTTATATATATATATTTATGAATGTTTAAATGTACATAGATTTTCTCTGTTTAAGTTTTGTATGTATATAAAAGTTCAGATTTCATTCCACTTCTATACAGTACTTCAGCTGAACAAGTTAATTTGAATAAAATAGTAATGGAAGTACTTTGATGTACAAACATTTGTTAGTATTAAGATATAATTTAAAGTACTTATACAGTAATATTCAAAATTACATAGGAAATAGAAGTTATGTATGTTATATATATATATATATATATATATATATATATATATATAAAGAGAGATAGAGAAAGAGAGAGAGTACACGGCAAAAGTTTAAAGGTAGAGCTTTATTTTTACAATTTTCCAAAATATTTTCTTTCATATTCCATACATTTATACATAAGAAGAAACAAAGTTTAAAATATTTGTACGTTTCTTTTTCTTTTGTAATGTGACACATGTTTCGTTTTCGACACTAGTCAATTCATCTATTTAATAAAAAATCTTTTTGTTTGTTTATATTTAAAGTTGTTTTAAATCAGAATTTGAATTATAAATGTAACGAAAATACTTAGATTTAATTTAAGCTTAAACGATATGGTTATATTGTTGATGTTTAGAATGCGTTATCTGCCTGGTGAAATCAACCGTTATATTCCTTTATTGTTTTAAGTATTGAAGATAAGTACAAGTACTTTCTTGATAATAAGGTTAATTTTAAAGAGGTATTTATATTTGTACATTTTATAAAAGTATACATATATATATATATATATATATATATATATATATATATATATAAATTAGATACAGTAATATTTATCATTTCTTTTAATTAATATTCCAAAAATTAAATAAAATTTTAATTAAAATATTTTCTACTATTTTTGGATATTTTCGAGAAAAAATTGCTACAGTCATGAAACATATTCTTGTTTTTTGAAAAAATAAAAACATTGATTTATTTTAATATTTTTTTTAGTTTTTCAGACAATTACATTAAAAACAAATAGTTCTAGTGTCTTATAAAATAGTTTGACTTTGATTAAATAAAAGTAAGTAAGTGTCATATATGTGTTTTATTTACTTCTATTTCTGAATAAAATGAGAATATGTTTATATCTACAATAATAAGTTAAATTTTATTCAGGTTTACCAACATTGACAGATAATAGAAATATTTATCAATATAATATTTAATGTTATCTAAATGACAGTAATGAAAAATGTTGTATACTTCTAATATGGATATTTTGATTTTAATATCGTGTTTAACTTTTATATTTAATATTGAAAAAGAAAATAAAAAAAATGTTTAAAAGTTGTTCGAATTGTTTTAATAAAACAGTCTATTATTTTTTATATGAATAATTATTTATGCTGAATTGAATTTTGAAATAACAATATATTTATAATTCTGTGAAATAACACAAGAAGAAATTGACTTGAAATTCTTATTATCCCCACAATACATTTTAATGTTATGCTAACAATATACACTTCATTAAAAATACTGGCAAATATGTCATAAAGCCATATTAATACCGTCTACATACGCAGACAAACTCGAATAACAGAAACTAAAAGTTTTAATGAATTTATTACGACGACTACCTCTGCCACCTAACCGGAGTTACCTGTTCGCCCATCCACCCACATAGCGACCTACCTGCGTTACCGAGTAATACCAAGCGACCGAAGTCTGGCATCCACGTGTAATCACAAAGTTCATTAATGACGTAACACAAGTAATGTCGTCATAACTGGCTACACTTATGAAACCCAATCTCACGGAAGGTTCAGTGGGAGTCACGTTAAATGGCCTACTTTAATTTAACGACCCGCTGACTATATATGAGGTACAAGGGAAAATCCAGTCGTTAAATCATAACGAATGTCACGGCCGAACAAAGACGACGTGAGATGTTCCGTATTATTGTTCTCTGTTCCCCGAGACTTAGTGGAACATTGCGTCGGATTCCTTCCAAAAACTTTCGCGAGAAATATTACGAGCACCTTCCTCTCGTATTATATCCGAATATTGCAATTGTTATTTTCTTGCGACAGTACAACCGTGTGTATATGCGAAGGATTGTGCGGACTGTTGTGAAGAAATAATCTTGTACGGCAGCTCGCGATAAATTTTTATTATTTCGAACGAATATTATATATTTTGTAGCACGATTATTATATCTTCATTGTTTTTGACACAGAACTTTGAATTCATAAGTCGTATATTGTATATGTTGTAATTTTGTTTAACGTCACGAAACATTTCAATTTTATGTATGCATATATGAGAACGTTTCGAACAGAAACATTGGAAGTTGAACATGTTTTTTGATAGAAACTTACGCTTAACGTCGACTTTATTTTTCACAACAGTTTGCTTACATTCTATATATATGTCCGATATAATGAATTCTGGGATGTTATTCTATTTGTAGAGAATTTTATTAAATGTTCTTTTAAATATCTACCGTGCTTTTTTAATATTACAAAAACATGAATATATATATATATATATATATATTTAATAAGGATATTAAAAACTTTATAGAGAATGCGTTATATGAAATTAAATTAAAATTTATAAGAATATTAAATTATTTTTTATCATAAATAAAAAGTGTACGAAACAGTAATAGTTGAGATAATATTAAAATATTTTTTTAAAAAAATATAATTATATAAAATTTAAAAAATTGTATATATGTACTAATATAGGGAAAATGATAAGAAATAAAAGAAAATAATTAAAATATTGTTTAAAAAAGCATAGAATAGACTTTTATATTAATAATATAAATTGTTCATTAAAAATATTTTTATTTAACTTAATATAAACACACACACACACACACACGTATATATATATATATATATATATATATATATATATATTTATATATATATATATATATATATAGTTAGATATTTTTGTACCCAATATACATACATACGAAATTGAAGTTAATTGTATAAACTGTCTAGTATCAAAAACTGCTGGTATAAATTAACGAATATATATTTCTGAATAATTTAAACAACATAATAATTAGTGAAATGTACTGTCAATTTTAGACCATTAATATTCATATAAATGTTCACTACGTATATATATATATATATAGATATATATATATATATATATATATATATATACGCACATACATACATACACACATATATATGTGTGTTCTGTGAATATATGCAAAGTGTATTTTAATAAAATACTGGTGTTAGAATTTGCCTCTATTCAGCATATGCGCAGTTATTTAAGGAAGAGAAGGGTAACTAAACGCGAGCGATATAACTTTTTTTTTAATATAAATTCTTAATAAATGCGTAAGCACGTCTTAAAAACGTTTGTACGTGCTAATTCTTAAGAACATTTCAAAAGATTCTCGCACGATTTCCTCATTGATTTATATTTTTGATTTCACTAATATTTATTTATACAATTTTTTTCATATCGTCGTTAAAAATCTACAACAAATACGTTTCAATAAAAAAGAATAATGAGATGTTTTATGAATTCAGAAAAAACGAATTCTACATATTCGTATATGAAACGTAATTATTTTTATCTGAAAACATCTTTAATACGACGATGTTTTATTAACCAACATATATAAATCTTTGTTACAAGAACTGTTATAAAGATTTATTTTCAGTAGTAAGCGGATTTTCTTGACAACCAGTTTTTCTTCGTTTATTTCTTATCATATATATATATATATATATATATATATATATATATATTTATATGTGTGTGTGTAGCGCTACTTTATAATAAATTTCATATTAAGATAACGTTAAAATAATTTTAAAAATGAACACAACACAAAAATGTTTTACACAATTAATTGTTTTTAATTATACCCAAACAACACACATGTAGCCACACAAACACACACACACACACACATATATATATATATATATATATATATATATATATATATATATTTATATGTGTATATATATATATATATGAATACACATACATACATTTGTATATATGTATTTATGTGTATACTATACAGTTCGTTACATGAGAAAAGTATTGTATTATAAGATTTTCTTTTTCAATTATCTTCGAATTTTATTAAATATTAAGATGGTATATATATATATATATATATATATATATTAATAATATCATTATTGCTGGATAAAAGTTTCTCCATAACCATTGTATTTCCAATGATTTATGCTCTCTTCTTCCATTCCATATCTATTTATTTTTCATGTCTCTATTTCATCTACCTATAGAATTTCTTTGAAATCTACTTATTTATTTATTTGTCTCTATCTGTTATTCGGTACATACTTGTCATTGTTTTAATGATTTTATGACGTATTTCTTTTAAATTTATATAAAAATTTAAAAAAATTAATATGTTAATGAATAATGTTTACTGTTTGAATGATTTAATCTAATTTCGATAAAATTTAAATTGAATGACTGAAAAAAATGTTCATTAAATTCATAAAAGTGATTCATGAAAAATGTATCCAAAAATTGATGTAAATTTTTTTGATTTTTAATTAATACAGTCACTTGCGTCATAGTTAATCATTAAAATGTATTTTTTGTTTTCTGTAAATTGAGAAAGAGATTTATTTCTTTTTATTAAATTATTATTGATTAATATTGTATTATTCGTTTTTATTTTTTACTTAACCAGTTGCGCTGGCAATTAATTAACATGCACGCGTGGCAAATCCGTCCAAAGCAATTCGCAGCGAGTTGATATTTGATTTTTTTTTATAAAGTTTTAGACACACACACATTAACATTATAGTAAAACTCTTAAATTGATTAACAATTTTTGAAAAGGAGTATTTTTGAATTTTGGTACGTTTGTTATTTTACCGAATATAGAGGTATTAAAAAATTCCATATCCATTAGATAAAAGAATATTTTTCTGTAACTTTTTGTAAATTTTCTCATTAAAGGAAAAGATGATAAATAGCTATCTTGCAGATCTACTCCACCCTTACCATCATTGTAATCTAAAACTATATTAAGTTTTGTAATGTTTCCATTTGGTCTGTATAATTTCTACATTTTTTCTTTTTTGTTACAACCATTTTTGCTTTGGAATGTTTTGAAGAAAGTATATATATATCTTTTTTGCCCTTCCATTTTACAGCTAAGATACCATTGTAAGATCTTAAAAGAACTTAAAATGTTTTGAATTTTGTCGCTGCGAGATCTTTTAGCATATTCTTTCTATTAGATCTGATTGTTCCGATAGTATTAATTTTTTGCAAATGTAATTTCCGATACAGTTTTGGTGACGAATACCAGTTATCTAAAAAGAGGGTGTGTACAAAATCAACTATGGTCTACATAAATCCAGTACAACATTTTCTGATGCGCTATTATCAGAATAAAATAGTTCTTTGATAAAATAGTTTTTTTTAAAATAATAAAAAAAATATTGTGTTTTGTAGTTACTTGATTATTATTCAATAAAAATATGTAAAATTAATGAAGTTCTACAAAAAAGCACTTGTATGTCTTCAAAACAGAAGTGTGACACTTGCTAACTGAACTCCGATGTTATTTTAACTTAGCAAAAATCACACGACGTGCTATGTATGTCTTATCGACATTTGGTACAGATAGCAGTTGACGTACATAGCACGTCATTCCAGCGCAACTGGTTAAATACCAATAGGTTTTTTCTACTATATATGTAATAAAAATGCTAATTGCTTTTAAATTCATTTATATATATATATATATATATATATATATTGAACTTAACTCATATAAAACAACATTGTATTTTTGTATTATACATAAAACTATTAAATCAGATTAGAATTTTTCATATAAATTGAAATGATTTTTTCAAACGTTTTGAACTTATCAGGATGTCAACGATTTTTTTCAAAGGTTTAACATAAGTAATTGTGTCTGAAGGTAAAAAAATTTAAAACAATTCAGGCAAGAAACCTCGATAAAAAGATTCACCTCTTGATAAGTTTTACCGAAAATAAATGTGAATTAAATTCTACTTCACGGGTTTTTTAAACGATTAACATTCTTCGAATAAGTTTCCTGTAAGTTTTGCTTTTTTCATTTTTATAAAACGCGATACTATCGCAACCACGTTTTTTGTTATAAGCTTTTTATATACATAACGTTATATTTATTATATATATATATATATATATATATATATATATATATATATATATATATATATATATATATGTATATATATATATATATATATGTCTTTTTATATTTTTATAGATAGTGTTATCTTTATCATTTGTTCAATGTGCACTTGATCAACTCAGTACCCCATTTAATGTAGAGATAATGTCTTTTCTCTGATTGTGACGTTGATAGATTATACTACTAGAAACTGTTTGTATTCGAAGGTGATGAGGGGTGGCAGTGAAAAGAATATATATATATATATATATATATATATATATATATATATATATATATATAAGTGTGTGTATATGTATACAAATAAAAGTTTGGTCAAGTCATTTTCTAGACTTTCGAGTATCTGCCATCTGTGCTTTTGAGATGAGAGTTGAGAAGGAAACTACTGACAAACTTATATTTCCTGCATTATTCGATTTTTTCATCGGATAATATTTTTTTTCTTTTACTGCTATGAACACGTTTCATTCTTACGTTTAACAGTTTGTACAAGTGATGTATTACACTTTTATTTATTTAATAAAGAATATATATATCTTCTTATTTAGTAAATTCTGTGCAACTTTTATAAGTCTCTTTTTGTGTATTTTTTTATTTTTACTTTCGTTTCGATTATAGTTTCATATCTTGGACTTGTCGAACAACTTTTATATACATTATTATTGTGTTTTTATTATCTTTTCCTCTCTCTCTTTCTATTTATATATATGGAATAAAAAAAGTACAATATATCTTAGTTTAAATGTTCCTAATCTCAGTTAATAACTATCATATATCATTAACGTTCCTTGATTTTCAAGTGTATAAATTCTTCCATTTTACTGATTACAAATTCACACGTTACAATTAAACGAAGGAATAAGGTTTACAAAAATTATTACTATTTTTTTTAAACAATTTGGAGCGAAAATTTTAGTAAAAAACGAAAAATTTTTTTCAAGTAGACACCATTTTGTGAAAAATGAAAATTTTTATTATTCCTTCGTTCAATAACTGCATTAATCTATCCTTTAAAAGAATTGACCATATTTTTTGATTTCAAATAATTCAAACCGCCGATATGGAGATCAACGTCAAGTGCTTTTTTTTGGAGGTCGTTCGGGACATCGTCTGCAGGAGTGGTGCACTTCAATATTTTTTTATGATCGACTTGTTATTTTATTCTTGAAAGTAGGATCTATTCAAATAACCATAATTTGTAATTGCAAAATAAATACTGTTTCTAAAAAAATTCCTAAAAAACGTCGTTTTTGCACCTCGCAAGTGTGTATAACCCCTTAAATCACTGAAGTCATTCATTTATGTTATCTGTAAGATCACTGAATTATTGGCTTAAAAATTTAAGGAGTTCTTTGTAAATGTTTCAAGTTTATTTGATAATATCTAAAATCAAACTGTTTATCTTTGAATTTAAAATCATCTACAGATTTTATATTAGTTTCAAATGTAGTGATTGAAGAAGCTATTCTTAATTTTTTATTCGATTTTTGGAATACTTCGATTTAATATTCTAAACGTGCTTTGAATCATTCTCTTACTGGAAGATTAAATCCAGAACACGTGTTTTTGTATCAAGGCTTGAAATTATCATATAAAATATTGTTGTAAAGTTTATTGTTATCTTTGCTTATATCAAATGTAAGTAAATTACTCTAAAGCAATTGCAAAACAGTCCCATGCCATTATCAAACCTCTAGTTGGTTCTAGAAGTCCCTAGCGTAAACCATGATTTTTACACCACTTTTTTCATTCTTCATTCTGAATCAGAAAATTTTATTTTCTTTTCATCATATAAATCGTCTTCAAAAGTTAATTAATTATTTGGTTAGATCATAAATTTTTTTTGGCCTATGTATTTCACTTCTTTTTCTTTAACCAGAGTTTTACAATTGATATACTTGAAAAATTATTCTATAGTCCTATATTGTTATTCGTTGCAGTCTGGTTGGTAATATAGCAGATCATATTTTGTTGTACTTGTTACATATATTATTGTACCCATTTTATTTATTTTATACTACCTTTATTTCTTATTGACTCATTCGACTTACAATATTTTCATTTTTATTGAATGACCCAAATGAAGACTCAAGAGTTTAAATATATTTTTACTTGCTTACTATTATTTGCTATTTTTTTTACTATTCTTGTCTTATTTGTGTTATTCTATATATCTTTTTGTACATTTTAATAATGATGGATACAAATTAACTGTTTTTTTTAAAAAAAAGGATATTAAATATTATTTTATAAAACAATATAAAAATATAGTTGTATATTAAATAACAAAAATAAACATACTTTATTTTGATCTTTAAAATTCACAATTCTTTCCTTTAACACAGATAGTTACTAACTATCGCATCCATATGTGTTTATTTAATAAAAAAATGTAACAGATATATATGAATAATAAAAAAATAGTTTATTTTTCAAAATTAATAATAATTGAAGAATTGCGTAAATGACATATTTTTTAAAAAATAATGTTTTTTTGTGAACTTTTTTCCTATAATCATTATTTTCAAAATTTTTAAAAATATAAATCACATTTTAATTATGTAACATATTCCAAAATCATCCGATATTTTTCATTTCCAAAGAATACAGATTATATTGATACGTGCTTTAAGTTTACCATTCAAGAACTTATACTTAATGACATTTTCATGGCTTTATCTATCTCTATAGAATAATCGCAAATAATGCGTATATTTCACGGTCCTCTTCTTATTTATCTAAATCTTATGCTTTCCATTTAATGGAGATTTGCAATGCAATGTTTATCGCGGTAATTTACTTTTCGGCGGGTCAACGTTAGTAATCGTTTAAATGACCTCACTGATAAAGTCGACTTTAATGAATGTTGGTAGAATGTCGACTAATAATCTTATACTCGTTTTATCTGAAATTTATGATGAAACTAATTTAATTCCCTTATCATTTGAAAAATTGGAATCGGTTATAAATAGAATTTTAGAATCATTTATCCTTTAATAGTTTTCAAAAAGGAATTTTGATATCATGAACTGATATTCGTATTGAGTTTGTTATTTGATTATGGAATTTTATAAATGTTATTAGAAATGTTATTTTAACATTTTATTTAATACAAAATTATTAAAAAAAATATTTATTTTCAAATGCAGTTTGTAATAAGAAATTTATTAATAAAATTGTACAGATATGAAACATGAGGTTTTCTTTAATTGGCATATCAGTTTTAAATATTCATTTTTAATAAGTAATTACAATAATATTTCAATTTAATATGAAATAAAAATGAATTAATTATGGTAATATTTAATCTTTATAATATATATTATATATATATATATATATATATATATATATATATATATATATATAAACAATCAGAAAATTTATTTAATTATATTTGATACTAATTTGAGATTTTATTGGAAACTTTTCAAACGTATATTTTATTTAACTATGAATTTCAAATGTGCATAGTGAATAATAAAGAGACTAAAAGATATGAAAAATAACTATAAAAGTTGTTGACAAGAATAACAAATACCAATACAAATTTATTTGATTAATTTTATAGAACGTTGTTATTTTAATTTTATAGGTTGATATACTATTTATTTTTAAACATTTTATAGCACTTTAAATTGAAATAATTCTCTAAATAAATTTAAATACTTTTATATGGAAACATAAATTCGTGTCTATATATTAAAGTAAATACATTATTGAAATTTATGTCTTACATAAAATTGTTCATAATTAAGTTACAACAATAACTTTTATGTAAATGTCTCTTTTATTATGCAGTATTAAGAAGTTAAAGAATATAAATTCGATATTAAATTTGATAGAACACGGAAAATTATTTTAATACTAATATATATATGTACAAAATAAAATCTGTTGGTTTCTATAATTTATTTTTAATGAGATTCCAGATCAAATTTCCAGTTTAAAAAAATCTTTAAGAAAATAAACTAGGAAAAGATTAGATAAATAAAAAAGTGATAATTTTTTGTAGTCTATTTGTAATTTTGTATGGTGATCTTTGGAACAGAAGATCATGTATTTTTATGCAAAAAGATATAACTCACATCTGTACTAATTCGGGTTATACGGTTGATATATATTTTTTCACAATATTTATTATCTCACAATATATCTTTCTTCTTTTTGTTTTACCTGCACTAATCAATGTGTAATGTTTTGCTCCTGTAAACTATTATACTATTAACATAGTTTTTTTTTAAAAAAAATGATTGTTCTGGACTTCAATAACAACACATTATTCAAATTACTTCTATTTCATTACAGTATTGAATAATTTATTAAGTACAAAAATGTTTCCTATGTTATAAAATGATATAGGAAACATTTTAATTTGTTTAAAAATTAAAATGTTTCCTATGTTATAATTTATTTTGTAAAGTAAGTAAAAAAGTATAATATTCTCTTTATTTGATTTTTAAAAATATTCGAATTATAAAAATTAATGAACTGAATTAAAACAAACAATTCGTCTTCATTGAAATAAAAAAAATGTAAACAGACATATCTTTATTTTATATCATTTAAATGTATTCGTTACTTGAAAACGAGCTTCCCATCCGTATACTCGAAATAGAACGAAATTATGAAACAAAAAAAAATAATGTATAAACGTAAATACATTTAAAGCGAACCATTTAAAAACAGGCCGTAGCATCGTATATGTCGATGACGAAAATATAAAAAAAGGAAAACATGTATAAAAATTCAAAAAGCTATTACCGGCGAATAAACAAAGACTAAAACAAACTTTTTTAAAAAAATTATACGCTTGCACGTTTCCGAAAACGAAGGAACATAACAGAACCACGAAAACAATAATTGCGAATATATCTGCTCGAACGAGCCAGTCTGTTTCATTTATAGTCGAGTACACTCACGCCGACTGTCATGCGGATTTTCCAAATGTCTTCCGTGATAAAACCGCATCGAAAACGGCTAGGGGATTTTCTCGATCAGTACGTTGATATCAAACCGAAATAAATGTAGATTCCTTCACCCTTGTATAACTGTTCGTATCAGTGGCGGACAGTCATGTCAATTTATGGAATTCACTCTAGATTTATAAGATTTATAGTAATTACATAGATATCTTCACACGTATACGTGTGTTAGAAATTCGACACGTTTCATACATACATACATACATACATACATATATATATATATATATATATAATTTTATTGAATTTGTTTGAAGTTCATAATCACTAATCTTTAAAAAAATAATATGTGTGTATATGTTTCCATCCAGAAAAAAATTCAGTGTACAGAAATAAGTACATAATATAAAATAACTAAGCCATAAAAAATATACAAATGTAAAATCAACATCCCAAAACTTTATTCTTCATTATTATCCGAACTTTATTACAGGAACAAAACACACAAATTACAATAATTGTCAAGTATAGCCACAATCTACAAAACATAAAACATAAATGTATTGAAAATTGAAAGCCGTTAAAGAGTTTGTGTTAATACTAATCCAAGAAAAATACATTTTTATATAGTAAACGTTCAGTCTTTATTGATATTTTTTTATATGTACTTAGAAGCGATTTTTTAACAATTAGTTAAACTTATTTTCGATTCTTTTTTATCACTGCCTTATTTCTATATATATTGTTGAAATCTGATTCACTACGTATAACAATACTTAGACATATGAAATAGACTTAAGTGAAATGTATGATAGATATAGAAAAAAATAAAAAAATAATTTTTAAAGAATCAATTCATTATAAAATAATTAATTAAATAATTTTATAATACATTGATTAAATTATATATCAAGTAACATTTTACAGCTAATTTCAATTATTTAAAAATTTTCAATTATTATTTCAGAATCAGAAAAAAAAATATTTTGTCTAATAATTACATGAAGTTTACATGCTATTTTCTGGGTTAGTGAGGCTGCCTATCTTATGATAATGTGCCTATGGTTGAGTATTATTTTAGATATGTGTTAGTAGGATTTTGTAACAATACAGGAAAAATTTCAAAAAACCTGTTTTATGTGTATTTTTATTATTATATTTCATATATATCATTCATATATATTATATTTCAAATTTATATAAATTTAAAAAAATACGTTACAAAAACAATCAATTCTTATTTTTTATGGAATTAGAGTTCAGTATTTACGACAATTATTTTATTTTATAGAATGGATTTAATACCTCAGGAATAAAAATTGAGTACACATATTACTGTACCAAACTTTATAAAATAGTTCGAAATATGTATATGTGTTTAAGTCTGCATTCGCCGTACATAAAATGTTTATATTAAAATTTAAGAAGAGAATTTTGAGTTTATAAAGTAATAAATAAATATATCTTTTCTTTATAGTTACTAATTAAATTGTATTTCATTCTAAGTTTTTATAAACAATATTTCATGTACGTTGCCACTTCTACACCAACGTTGAGGTTGCAGACATGTAGAAGACCCTAACTTGTTGACTAACGAGAATCAACGCTAACTAAAAGCCTATCAATTACTTTAATAATTTTGAAAAAGATTAAAAAAAATGAATTAACGTTACTCAATTTAAAAAAAAATAATTCCAAAAGTATGTAAGCGCAATAAAAAAAGCTAAATCCTAAGCTAGCTAAATAAAAAAAAAATACCCGGATTACCAAACAATTTTAACCTGATATTTTAGTGATAAAACACTAGACTCTTTTAATCTATATATTATTTATTCCATTGAGAGTATTAAATCCATTTCTTAATTGTCTAAAATTTAATATTTATTCTTTAAAGTAAATATATATTCTGAACATTTCTTGATAAATTTATATTCATCTGATTATAAATAGTAAGTTCATTTCTATTATCTTAATATTACTATAAATTAAATTCATTATAGTTTAAAAATATTTTGAAATGTACTAATATATATTTTTTAAAATATGCAACAAACAATTTATGAATAATAAAAATACTCATTTACATATGAGCCGTTTATTTGGAAAAAGGGGCAAGTACATTTTTTGTTATTGCGAGATATTTAAAGGTTTGCATTTCAATAAATTTAAAAATATTGGTAAGTATCAATGAATTTTATTTCATCAATATTCTATTTTTTTCTTCATAATTTGGTCATTATTATTTAGGTGTATTTCTGTAAAAATATATTTTTAATGTCCCACATTTGGCTTTTTAAATATTTACTAAATTATAAAATTTGTTTAATAATAATTACTTTTCAATTTTGATTATTTATTATAAACATATTTACATTTTAGGAAATGTTTTTACTATTTTAGGAAATAGTAAAAAATTATATTAATTATTATTGAAAATTGTTTTTTCCCATTTAGAGTTTTCATTGAATATATATTTATTATTATATAATATTCCATCGAAATTCTAATGATTTTTTCCTTATGATGTGGATTTTAATAATTAGGTGTACATCTGTATAAATATATTTTTAATTTCCCACATTTTGCTTCTTAATATTTTTTTTATTACTTTTCAGTTTTGATAATTTATTGTAAAAATATTTAAATTTTTTGAAATAGTCAAAATTCATATTAATTACCACTGAAAATTGTTTTTACTATTGAGTGTTTCCATTGAATATATATTTATTATTAAATAATATTCCATTAAAATTCTAATGATTTTTTCTTCACTATTTCGACGTTATTAATTAGGTGTACATCTGTATAAATATATTTTTAATGTCACACATTTTGCTTTTTAATATTCACTTTATTGAAAAATTTATTTTATAATAATTACTTTTTGGTTTTGATAATTTATTAAAACATATTTACATTTCCTGAAAAAGTCAAAATTTATATTAATTATCATTAAAAATTGTTCTTCTCCATTAAGTGTTTCCATTGAATATATATTTCTCAATGAATTTTATCTCTTCATTTTTATTTATTTCTTTAAATTCTCAATGCCAAGAAGCATAATGACGGTGTATGGTTGAAAAATTAATTGAATTAATCGAATAAATAGTTTTGAAAATTTAAAAAAAATCATTTTGGAAAATTTATGTATAATAAATTACAAAAGAAAAAAAATAGTATCCATTCAGAAAATTAATTATTGATCGTTCAAAAAATATACAATTCAGGACCATCGTAACTGTAAAATAAAAATCTATTCACTTGAATTTTTCCATCAACCATGGTATCTAAAACATACAATAAAATTAAAAATGCTCTACGAAATGTTATAAATAATTCACTTTTCTTCTTAATAATCTTCGAGCTATTTCTTGTATTCACTAACAGCGTACGATAAAAAAAACTGTACACAATGCAAGCGCAAGTTCAAATAGGGACATTTTAAAATCAAAATCGTTATTGTCATAATGAACAACGCATACAAGATTCCAAAACTCATTATCACTTGTATTGGCACCTTCAATATGTAAGTCCAATTATGAAATAATAATTTTGATTTTACTTATATAATATTTGGACAATGGTACTATTTGTTCCATTGCCCCTGAAGAAGCTGCAGCACGTTGTCTTCAAGTTGACGATGAGTTCAGTGGACATTAAATGCAAATTAAACTAATTTAAAATCATTACTGAATTTGACACAAACAAATTTCAAGGAAATAAACTACGTTAATATTAAATATAAAAACAAACAAAAAATTTCATGAAAAGGAAAATTAAACTGATAATTACTTTAAAAAAATGAAAAACTACTTTAAAAAAAATGAAAAACTACTTTAAAAAAATGAAAAACTACTTTAAAAAATTGAAAATTACTTTAAAAAATTAAAAATTACTTTAAAATTAATATCAAAATAAGCCCCTGAAAATCATGAAATAGAAAAACATATAAGCTATAGAATTCTCATCAAGGATCTGTATCGTTAGCTCAACGAAGAGATCCCCTCTATCTACACCAGTCAAAAGGTGAACATACATATAAAACCCGTGAAGCGGATTAATATATGCGTCCCTCTCTAACAGTGCTGAGATGCAGCCTGTTTTAAAGTATGAAAAATCATGTGTAAAAAAATAGTGGAGTCGAGGCTTCAACTTCGCTTTACCAGCCCTTCATCCACCCCGAAAGCTCCGTGCGTCGATAACAAAATCAACGATCATACAATATAACATCTTATATATCGAATACCGTTAATTAAGTATCAACCTAATGTGTCCGAAAATATACAAAAAATATATATATATACATAAAACATATATACATCATGATATCGTTTTAATTAGAAGAAAAATCAATTAATAGTTAATCGACCAACAATAAAACGATATCTCCGATGAAACTTATTCTACATATATGGGAGAGTAAGAACTTGCGATGCGTGTACAGTTTTAACGGTAATAAAATAAAAAATCTGGCCTTATTTTATCCCTCGTTGTCCAACGATGGACCGATGATCGTAAATCGTTAACTTATGACCGACGACACTCGAAACACTGCATTAAGGCTAATCAGTCGAAAACAGAATCTATAAAAAATTGAATATTACTTTTAAACGAAATTAAATTTAATTTACATGTATATATATATATATATATATATATATATATATATATATATATATAAATATATTATGCTTGTATGTGTGTGTAAGTTTCCATCTAGGAAAAAATTCTTTCATGTACAATAATAAGTATATAATATAAAATAACTAAACAATAAAAAAATATACAAAAGTAAAATCAACATACCCAAAATTCAAACTTCATTATTTTTCGAACTTCATTGCAGGTACGAAACACACAAATTACAATAATTGTAAAGTATGGCAGCAATCTACAAAAGACAAAAGAAAAATTTATTAAAATTTGAAACCCTTTAAATAGTTTGATTCAATACCCACCCAAGAAATGTACATCCTTTCATTTATGGTAATGTCATCAATTCTCAGTGTAGTCATTTAAATAATTCTTCTAACGTAGATTAAATATTTTTCATGATATATTCCTCATATGGTTTGACGTAAGACATGTTTATTGACCCTCTATTCAATTCTTCTATTTTTTCTTCAAGCACATCTCGGTTTGTTGAGAAGAAATGTCATTAGAAAATCTTAAGTGATTAGGCATCTCTTGAATTATTTGTTTTTTCTTTAGATTCTTAGAGAAGTCTCTCGAATAATTCTTCTAAAGCATATTAAATATTTAACATAACTAAATACATTATTTAAAAAACTAAACAATAAAATAATTTACAAATTGAAAATTTACATACCAAAGCTCTAATTTTCATTATTGTTTGACTTTCATCACATGAACACGACGATAATAAATTACAGTAATTGTTCAGTATGGCCATAATCTACAAAAGACAAATATATATATTAAATTTTGAAACTCATTAAAGAATTTGTGTTAATACCAACCCAAAAAAATTAGACCTCCTTTTTGATTTCTTCAATTCTCAGTGTAGTCCCTCGAATATTTCATCTAAGGCATATAAAATATTTTATAGCAATAAATACTTAATATAAAATAAGTGAACAATAAAAAATATGTACACATTTTAAATCTACATACCAAAGCTTTAAGTAATGTCATTAGTAAACCTTAAATGATTGATCACATTTTCATTTCTGTTGATTTCTTCAAATTCTTAGTATAGTCCGTTGAATAATTCATCTAAAACGAATTAAAAATTTCGCACAAATAAATACATAATATAAAATGAATAAATAATAATATGTACAAATTAAAATCCACATACCAAAGCTTTAAATTTCATTATTGTTTGACTTTTATCACATAAACACGACGATAATAAATTACAGTAATTGTACAGTATGGCCATAATCTACAAAAGACAAATATATATATATTAAATTTTGAAACTCTTTAAAGAATTTGTGTTAATACCAACCCAAAAAAATTAGACCTCCTTTTTGATTTCTTCAATTCTCAGTGTAGTCCCTCGAATATTTCATCTAAGGCATATAAAATATTTTATAGCAATAAATACATAATATAAAATTAGTAAACAATAAAAAATATGTACACATTTTAAATCTACATACCAAAGCTTTAAGTAATGTCATTAGTAAACCTTAAATGATTGATCACATTTTCATTTTTGTTGATTTCTTCAAATTCTCAGTATAGTCCGTTGAATAATTCATCTAAAACGAATTAAAAAGTTCTCAGAAATAAATACATAATATAAAAGAAATAAACAATTAAATTAATTATGTAAAAAATAAAATTCAACTTCTCAATGTTTTAATCTTTATTATTATTCGATCTTCTTCATTGCAGGAACACAACATTCACTATTATAATAATTGTACATTATGACCTCAATCTACAAAAGACAAAACTCATTTATATTCAAATTTGGAACCTGTTAATATGTTTGTGTTAATACCAACCCGAGAAAGGACATCATCTCTTCATTTAGATTTATTTCTTTGAATTCTCAGTGCCAAGAAGCATATTGATGGCGGATAGATGAACAAATTAATTGATTTAATCAAATAAATAGTTTTGAAAATTGAATACAATAATTTTGGAAAATTTATGTATAATAAATTATGAACCAAAAAAATAGTATCCAATCAGAAAATTAATTATTGATCGATTCAATAAATATACAATTCAGGACAAGCGCAAGTGTAAAATAAAAATCTATTCACTTATATTATTCCATCAACCATCGTATCTGATACATACAATAAAATTAAAAATGCGCTAAGACAAGTTATAAATAAATCACTTTTCTTCTTAATAATCTTCGAGCTATTTCTTGTATTCACTAACTGCGTACGATAAAAAAAACTGTATACAAAAAAACTGTACAATATCCTGTAAATCAAATAAAATAATATGCAGAAACTAAAGGCTAAATAAATTAGGCTCAAAATACAATGAAATAAGTTAAATTTAAAAAAATAAATTATAAATTACAATTAAAATATAAATTAAAAATTATGCTAAAAATTTAGTAAAACAATATGAAATTAAAATAAAGTAATATGCTGAAAATCAAGTAAAATAATATCCTGTAAATCAAATAAAACAATATGCAGAAAATAAAAGCTAAATAAATTAGGCTCAAAATACAATGAAATAAGTTAAATTAAAATTAGTAAATTATAAATTACAATTAAAATATAAATCGAAAATTATGTTAAAAATTTAATAAAACAATATGAAATTAAAATAAAGTAATATGCTGAAAATCAAGTAAAACAATATCCTGTAAATCAAATATAACAATATGCAGAAAATAAAAGTTAAATAAATTAGTCACAAAATACAATGAAATAAGTTAAATTAAAACAAAAATATAAATTACAATTAAAATAAAGTAATATGCTGAAAATCAAATAAAACGACATCCTGTAAATCAAATAAAACAATATCCTGTAAATCAAATAAAACAATATGCAGAAAATAAAAGCTAAATAAATTAGGTTCAAAATACAATGAAATAAGTTAAATTTAAAAAAATGAATTATAAATTGAAGTAAAAATATAAATCAAAAATTATGCTAAAAATTTAGTAAAACAATATGAAATTAACATAAATATGCTGAAAATCAAGTAAAACAATATCCTGTAAATCAAATATAACAATATGCAGAAAATAAAAGTTAAATAAATGAGGCACAAAATACAATGAAATAAGATAAATTAAAAAAAATAAATTATAAATCGCAATTAAGATATAAATTAAAAATTATGTTCAAAATTTAGTAAAACAATATGAAATTAAAATAAATATGCTGAAAATCAAGTAAAATAATATCCTGAAAATCAAATAAAACAATATGCAGAAAATAAAAGCTAAATAAATTAGGCACAAAATACAATGAAATAAGATAAATTAAAAAAAATAAATTATAAATCGCAATTAAGATATAAATTAAAAATTATGTTCATAATTTAGTAAAACAATATAATAATTAAAATAAATATGCTGAAAATCAAATAAAATAATATCCTGTAAATCAAAACAATATCTAGAAAATAAAAGTTAAAAAATCAAATTCAAAATACATTGAAATAAGTTAAGCAAATCAAAACAATTTTTTTAAAAAAACAAACAAGAACATATTAGACAAACAAACAAATTAAGCAACAAATTAATAAACTTGAACAAAAAAAAATAAGAAGACAAATATTAGCAAATGAAATAAAACAAATAAAAATATTTACATTTCCTGAAATAGTCACAATTTATATTAATAAAATTAATTTCGATTGAGAGTTGTTCTTTTCCTTTGAAAGTTTATATTGAATATATATTTATTATAAAATGTTATTTGACCAAAATTCTAATTATATTTTTTGATAAACTGGACTTTCTTAATTAGATGTATAACTGTTTGAATATTTTCTTAATAACCATTATTTTGCTTTTCAAATATTTATTCCAATCAAAAATTGGTCTAATGACAATTATTTTTTAGTTTTGATAAATTATTGTACAAATATTCACACTTCCTGAAATAGACAAAATTTATATTAGTAAAATTAATTTTCATTGAAAATTGTTGTTTTTCATTTATTGTTTCCTATAAATATGTATTTCTTAATAAATTTTATTTCCTCGAAAATCTAATTATTTTTTCTTCATGATTTGAACTTTATTAATTAGATACATTTGTATAAATATCTTTTTTATTCATACAAATTTAACTTCTAAATATTTATTCCATTAAATAAATGGTTTCATTACAATTACTTTTGAGTTTAATAATTTATTGTTTAAATATTTACATTTCCTGAAACAGACAAAATTTATATTAATTTCCATTGAAAATTGTTCTTTTCCTTTATGTGTTTCCATTGAATATATATTTCTTAATAAATTTCATTTCATTAAAACTAATTGTTTTTGCTTCATAATCTGGACTTTTATATTTAGGTATATTTGTATAAATATTTTTTATTACTCCATATTTTGCTCCTAAATATATATTTCAATAGAAAATTGGTTTTATTACAATTACTTTTCAGTTTCAATAATTTATTGTAAAAATATTCACATTTCCTGAAATACTCAAAAATTATATTAATTATCATTGAAAATTGTTCTCTTGCATTATATGTTTCCATTGAATACATATTTCTTAATAAATGTTATGTCTTCAAAATTGTAACTATTTCTTTTTCATAAATTAGACATTATATTATAGGTGTACATCTTGATAAATATATTTTTAATGTCTCACATTTTACTTCTTTATATTTATTTTATTCAAAATTTGATTTATAACAATTTCAATAACTTATTATGAAAATATTTACATTTCCTGAAAGAGTCAAAATTTATATTAATTACCATTAAAAATTGTTCTTTTCCACTATTTTTCCATTGAATATATATTTATTATTAAATATTAGTCCATAAAATTCAATTTATTTTTTCTTCATAATTTGGACATTATTAATTAGGTGTATATCTGTATAAATATATTTTTAATGTCCCATATTTTGCTTTTTAATATTTATATTATTGAAAAATTTGTTTTATAATAATTAATTTTTGGTTTTGATAATTTATTAAAACATATTTAAATTTTCTGAAAAAGTCAAAATTTATATTAATTACCATTAAAAATTGTTCTTTTCCATGAAGTGTTTCCATTGAATATATATTTGTTATTAAATATTAGTCCATCAAAATTCAATTTATTTTTTCTTCATAATTTGGACATTATTAATTAGGTGTACATCTGTATAAATATATTTTTAATGTCCCACATTTTGTTTTTTAATATTTATTTTATTGAAAAATATGTTTTATTAAAATTACATTTGGTTTTGATAATTTATTAAAACATATTTACATTTCCTGAAAAAGTCAAAATTTATATTAATTACCATTAAAAATTGTTCTTTTCCATTAAGTGTTTCCATTGAATGCATATTTATCAATGAATTTTATTTCATCAATATTCTATTTTTTCTTCATAATTTGGTCATTATTATTTAGGTGTATTTCTGTAAAAATATATTTTTAATGTCCCACATTTTGCTTTTTAGTATTTAATTTATTGAAAAATTTGTTTTATAATAATTACTTTTTGGTTTTGATGATTTATTAAAACATATTTACATCTCCTGAAAACTAGATGAATACTAGATTCTCAGTGTAGTGCCTCTTAAGTAATCCTTCTAAAACATATTAGATCATTTTTAGAAATAAATTCATAATATAAAATAAGTATTTTTGATGATATTAATAAAGATATAAAGATGTGTGTATGTATGTATATGATATATATATATATATATATATATATATATGTATGTATGTGTGTGTAGAAGTGTGACATATGTCTCTTTCACAGCATAAAAACTCAATAACTGCTACTTTCTGAGTCGCTCTCGATGGAACTGAGCTATTCAGGATACATATATGGTACGCAGTTTACCCTCTTACTTGTAAGAAATTAATAAATTAAATATCATATAATAGATAATAACTGAATGACTCTAAGAGGAATCCTGCGCCCCTATTATGACCACTGGAAGCGTGATCGACCACTTAACTAATGGGGCACTCTATATAATATAAATAGTCATTTGAAGTATCAATTGTAAAATATAAAGAACTAATAATATAAATATATATATATATATATATATATATATATATATATATATATAGGTGTGTGTGTGTTTGTGTGTGTGTGTGTTTGTGTGTGTGTGTGTGTGTATGTGCGTGTTCATGTATGTATGATGTGTGTGTGTGTGTAGAAGTGTGACATATGTCTCTTTCACAGCATAAAAAGTGATTAGCTGCTACTTCCTGAGTCATTCTTGATGGAACTGAGCCATTCAGGATGCATATATGGTACGCAGTTTACCCTCTTACCCGGGAGAAATTAACAAATTAAATATCATGTGACAGTTAATAACCAAATGACTATAAGAGAAATCCTGCACCCCTATTATGACCACTGAAATTATGATCGCCCACCTAACTTATGGGGCACTTTGTAATATAATTCGCCATTTGTGATTTCAATATAAGAATTAAACTGATGTAAGAGAAACCCTATACCACTATTATAACCACTGGAAGCGTGGTTCGCCCACTTAACTAATGAGGCTCTCTATATTATATAGTCATTTAAAATATCAATTGTAAAATATAAGAACAATAATATATGTATATACGTGTGTAAATGTGTGTGTTTATGTATGTATGTATGTGTGTGTGTAGAAGTGTGACATATGTCTCTTTCACGGCATAAAAAGTGATGATTTGCTGTCATGGCGAATGATCTACTTCGCTGCCTAGTGCACACGGTTTGCCGGCGAGTCATACTGGAATACTGCACGGAAAGTTATCCCCGGACAGCCCTACAGTAAACCCGTCTACCGATTTAATCATCGCACCGCAGCTTCTATACTCAGTCATGTATATATAAATATATTCAACGGTATGCAATCAGCAATTTCTAAAATAAGAAATATGCCGAAAGTTGTGCGTCTAATAAGAACAGTGACCACTTGCCGATGACTGAAATAGTTCCTCCGTCTTTGGTAAAACGTGACCTCTCGTACTGGAGGCTGGCTGGGAAGCAACTAACTCGAGAGCAACCATGACAACGCGTGTCTTGACACAAACCGGCGGTGCAAGGGGCACAGGTCCGTAGACTCGTCAATGACAACATCAGTGAGACAAAATGATAAGTGTATAATAGGATGAAGGTTCTCCCCCTCTCAAGCTCGGTATTTGTATGTATATGTGTGTGTAGAAGTGTAATTTTTTTTATCGTTCTATTTTTTCTAATTTTTTTTTGTTTTGTGCTTTTGGGTCGTGGTCTAACATGTAATTAGTCATGTTATGCACAACTGGGGAAAAATTTCAAAAAAAGAAAACAACAAATAATAAAAACTCAAAAATCAAACAACTAAAAAACCCAAGTATCATGTCATATGTCTCTTTCATAGCATAAATAGTTATTAGCTGCTATTTTCTGAGCCATTCAGGATACATATATGGTACGCAGTTTATCCTCTTACCCAGGCGAAAATAATAAATTAAATATCATGTAACAGATAATAACCGAATGACTATAAGAGAAATCCTGCGCCCCTGTTATGACCACTGGAAGCGTGATCGCCCTCCTAACTTATGGGGCGCTCTATATAATATATTAAAATATTGATATTACAAATGGCGAATTATAAGAACTAAATTGCTGTAAGAGAAACCCGATACCCCTATTATGATCACTGGAAGCATGATCGCCCACCTATCTTATGGGGCATTGTATATAATATAAATAGCCATTTGAAATATTAATTGTAAAATATAAAAACTAATATATATATAATATATATATATATATATATATACATATGTATGTGTGTGTTTATGTATGTGTGTGTGTGTGTAAAAGTGTGACATATGTTTCTTTCACAGCATAAGAAGTGATTAGCTGCTACTTCCTGAGTCGCTCTCGATGGAACTGAGCCATTCAGAATACACATATGGTACGCAGTTTACCCTCTTACCCGGGAGAAATTAACAAATTAAATATCATGTAACAGATAATCAAATGACTATAAGAAGGATCCTGCGCCCCTATTGTGACTATTGGAAGTGTGATCTCCCACGTAAATATTGGGGCCCTCTTTGTAATATAATCCATCGTTTGTATATAGAATGATAATTATAATATAAAACGCGATATATTCTGTTTATAATTTTAAAAGATATAAACTGAACTAGCAAAACCTTTTTGGAGATCTGCATACTCTTAGCAGGTTATTGATTTTTATCCATCCGGACTTTTGGATCTAACTCGGACACGTTCATCTCCGTTGGAAAAAACATTCATTTAACAATTGGCTGCTAGTTTCTGCGACGTCCGAGATGGTATTTTACCATTCAAGGCAAGATTTGACACTTCATTTGAACAGCGAGATTTCTAAAAAAAAGTTTAGAAAATATTTCGTTAAAAGTTAAATTAAAATAATAATATGTTTACTAATGTATATACGATTAAAGATAATTTTACTATTTTGTTATGTTGCCACTATTATATCACGTTGAGGTTATAGATATGTATATAAAAGACCACCTATTTATCAACGTATTAGTAATCACACAAGTCCATATTCTTATTATGATACTAGTTAACCAATTTCAATTATATTTTAAATACTTTTGAAATAAAACATATAAATGTATAGACTCTTACATATATATAATTATATTATAGAAAAGTGATAATTATTTATAAAAAAAAACACTGAAAATTTAAATATATTAAAAATATTACTTTTTTACTGCCAGTAAATAGCAAACAAACATGTCTTAACAGTTGAAATATTATATTCTTAATAATATTTCTTAAAAAATAAAATTGTAATTGTGCTTTTTTCTTTCCTATTGGTTAATAAACTTTAATCCCGTCATTTACAGCATTATATAATGTATTATACTCTAACACTCGTTTCCATTAAATGAATTTTATATATATATATATATATATATATATATATATATATATATATATATATATATCACAGTTAATTTTATTCCATTAGAGGAATATAGACAGTCGAGCTGCATTTTTGAATTTGACTATATATTTCTGAGTATTAAAACAAAAATAGGTCTGCATGTACGAGGTTTTATTAAAATTATAGGTATATAAAAAAATCATATTATACGCTCGAAAGAGTATTAATTTAAATAAATATATATATATATATATATATATATATATATATCAATTAATTTAATTTCAATCAAGAAATAAGTAGAGTCATGATAATTATTTGAATTTAAATATTTATTTACAATCATGTTATTAAAATAAGTTTTTACTTACGGTTGAAATGATGGAGCAGCAGCCTCAAAAAATACAAAAACGATTTGTCGATATTCAATGTCGGTTGGACTGATTGAAAAGTCTCATGTCGAACATTCAAGTACGATTCAGAGTGATCTTGTTACGAAATTACACAGTATGCCTGGATAATCATAATAAAATACAAAGTAACTAGAAAATTTGTAACTTGAACCATCACGTGATGCAACCAAACGCATCCAGATATTTTTGTATGAATGTCAATTCAATTCATCTATTTCAAACGATTACTTTACTTAACTATGACATACAATAATTAATAATTTATTCGAATAAAGTCGATTTTAAAAATGTCTCCGAATTTTACTTTTGAAAATAATTAATGAATTTTATAAACGTTTCTATTTACACATATATATTTTTTTGATGTACGGCTACAGTATTTTTTTCAATTATGATTATATTATTATATATAAGCAATTGCGCAGATATGCAGTTTTTCAAAATTAGTAAAAATATATCATATGCAAAAATTCTACTTATCATTCTACTATCCTCGGATATAACATTTGAAATGTTATGCCGAATTTGTACCATGGAGTTATTATGAGATCGTTGTGATTTAAATTAAAATATCCAAATATAAATAATAATTAATACTTAAATCTAGCTATACTAATAGTAATATTTGTAATAATAACAGAATTTTATTGTTGATTTTTCTAAAAACCCTTTAATAAACCATATATAATAATGACTTATTTCTGTAATATTTTAATCCAAAATACAATAGCTCTATTTATAAATCACAATATATTTTTAAAATCACCTTTTTCATAAGGATATTATAAATAATTAAAATTGTGGATTATAGAAATAATTAAACACGAATATTAATAATACATACGATTTTCAAGATGTTTCAAAACAGTACAATAACCAAATAGTTGTAATTTTAAATTTATATTTACAATTAATACGAATTAAACGCTTTAATTATAAAATTAAATACATACATATATTATGAATTACTAATGTTTTAAAAAGTGTTTTATTACATATACAAACATATTAAAAATTCATTTATAGATGTACGTGTATATATATATATATATATATATATATATATATATATATATATATATATATATATATACACAATCATTATATACAATGATTCTATATTTTAATTTGTCGATAAATTTTAAGAAATGATAAATTTTTATCGTAACTAAATTATCTTAAATTTAATTTGTATATTGTTTGTTTTGAAACGTGACAAATTCACTTTCATATAAATGAACTTCCACTCCGAATAACACAATATGTTATGAATTGTTCAATAATGACTTATTGTTCATTTTGTTGCTTATATCAAGAATACTAATGCGTATCAAGTATGGATGCGTATTTTAATAGCAATGCCATCATTATTAGATCCTTGTTGTTATAACATTTTATATTTTATTTTATCAATTTCTCTATTTTTTGGTTTTATAAAGTTAATCTAATATTAACAGGGTATTTTATCCTTATCATAAAATTATAGAATGTAGAGACTTTTTGTTATATCAAAGTTTATAAAATATGTATTTTTGTTTTATTCAGTTGATAAATGAGGAGAAAATGGAAATTTATTTAATAATTCATGTAATAATTATACATATATCCAAATAATTGCTTTATGATTTAAAAAATTAACTCTTGTATAAATGTTTGATTATTTTCTATCGTATAATATAAAATATTATCATTATTTTTTATATGATATACGTTTAATGTACTTTATTATGTTCTAATTGAGTGACTGGAATGTATTATATATAAATGTATACATATATATATATATATATATATATATATATATATATATATATATAAATATATATATATATATATATATATATATATATATATATGCTAATTTTCTTAACTTTATTCATGAATCGTTAAAAACGAGTCGTCACTGAATATAAACTCATCGTTTCAATAGCTCATCCCTCATTCGATTTACAACAATCCCCATCAACCAACTCTTTCTATCATCATGTACCCTGTTTTCTTTCCATTCTCCAATCTATCTCTGTCAACGGTTTTCATCTTACTTTGTCGAAAAGCTTTCTGTTTGATTCAGATTTTTCACATATTTATTCGTTATATATATATATATATATATATATATGTGTGTGTGTGTGTGTGTGTGTGTGTGTACAAGTTTAAAAACAGACTAAAAGAAAGAATTGCAAATACTTGAAATAAGATTTTTATTGCATTTATTAAGGATATGTTATTTAATTTTTTTAATTGGTTAATATAAGAATTTTCTATATAAAATTGTATATATATATATATATATATATATATATATATATATATATATATATATATATATATATATATATATGTATCGAACATCTTTTAATGTACATTTTTTATTATCAAATGGATTTATGTGATTTTAATTTATGATTCAAGAAACTAAATTGTATTTTACATTAAAATATACAAGAATGGATTATATATATAAATAACTTTGTGTGTATGTATTAAGAAATGTTAGAATTTTTAATTGAATTTTATTGAAATTTGTCTATATGTATATATATATATATATATGCAATGAGGGATATCGTTTTTTATAAAAAGAAATTTGTGAATGGAATCCAATTGAACAGAAATCACTATTCCATACCAATAATGTTGTAACTAATCTCTGAATATATTATCAAAATGAAACCGAATCGAAAATGAATAAACGTGTAGTAAATCTAAGATTTGAATTTAAAAATACGTAAATCTGAAGAGAAAAACCTCCGTATAAATTTCCCACTTAAAAACTTTTAAGGATTTGGTGAAAATGATTTCGATAAATGGGACACGTTCTACTCAAGTCAAATTGAAATTCGATACGGTTTTATATTCTGCATAGACGGATTCAGTAAAGCTGAATGGTTAATGTATTTGATTGTTGCTTAAAGTGGTGGAGTCGCAATATTATCCAATACATAAATTTATTCATTTAAATATGTATACGCAACGCAAATGTGTTTTTTCTTCGTTTTCTTTGAATATCTATTCATACGCAAATTCGGATACGACAGTTTCTCTTGGCTATTCTATCGATAAGCATTAATAAAGAAAAATTGGCTGGAAATAATAATGGAAACTTGAAGGATTTTATTCCGTAACATTATTTCATAGTTGATGTTTATATAAAAGACATGAAAACAAAATAATAGAAATCTATTAAAGAAAAACATTTTAATGATGATTTTTCTATATGGAATCCAAACTGAATTCTTTTATTAGTTCTAAGAAATGATATTGAATTGTCTGTATATATTATATAGATTATTTTTTTATCAATTTTCTTATCAAAATTTTGTTCGTTTATTTAATACATATATGTCATTGAATTAATTTTTTCTGGAATGACATTTATTGATTTGACATGCAAATAATACATTTCAATTTCCAATTTAATGATTTAATTATTATTTTTCATTTCCATAATTCTTTTTTTAGTAAATTAATAAAATATATTCTACTTATCCAAATAATCATATATATTTTTAGATTCCTTTTGAGTTTGGAATCATTGCTAAGAACAGTAATAATAAATGTTTAATCGAAAATAAATCAACAGCAATGAAGTAATTAATAATTCTTAATTTATTTAATACGTAAATTAAGGAAATATCTGACTTTGATCTTTAGATGTTTTGATTTTATGACATTTCGTTAGTAACATTCCGAATTTTAATCTTTACAAAATAATTTTTGTACATTTTCTGATTCGTGTGTTGATTTCCATTACGAATTTCCATTGATGCGTATAGATTAGCACCGTACTGATGAGAATCGTAAACAAAAATAATTTACTGTATAATTTTCTTTCATTCATCGTACAAAATCAATACGATTTGAATATTAGCAGTCGCGTACGAGCAAATGACATGATCAAAGACGCGCCCCAATTAGTCGTATTTGTGTACATGTACATTTATGAGCATGTAATTTTCAACCCGACAAGCAACACTACACGTGTCAAACCACATTGACACCTCTATTTTGTAACGCTATATAATCCAAAACGTGTACGTATATATGTTAAGTCCACATGCATGGATGTATGTGCGTGTTGCGACCCCGTGCACGCACGTATACGCACATGACACGCACATTGACATGCCACAAAATTACACTACAATCGGGCATACCACTCAGTAACGTGTGCTGGCCCTTTGATCTCATTCGATTTAATCCGTGTCACGAACGTATTTAATTTCTGAGGCTGCTGTGACTGCAAACGGGCACACATAGAACACCGCACATAAATAGGTGCAGGATACAGTGGCGTAGCTCTGTAATCGTCGGATGCTGCAATTGATTCCAGAATGTGTTCTCGACATTTAGATTAATTAACGGAAGTGGATTATAAACCGGATACAATATCATCGATGTTTCATGTAATTGAAAAGATAGTGGATTAATATTCATACACTTGCCAGTTTCTCTTCTGTTATATATATATATATATATATATATATATATATATATATATATATATATATATATATATATATATATATATATATATATATATATATATATATAATACAGAATACACATGATGGAAATTCAAAAAGTATATGAATATTAACGTCTGGTTCTATGTCTTGATTCAAATCATCTTCAATTAATGGTCGTATTTTTCTCTTTTATTGTTTATGTATATTTATTTGTATTTAAAGAATTTGTTACTTTTAAGTAAAGTGAATCTATTAATTTTTTGTGATCGAATTTGTATTTTTTTTTTAACTAGTTGCACTGGAATGACGTGCTATGTACGTCAACTGCTATCTGTACCAAATGTCGATAAGACGTACATAGCACGTCGTATGATTTTTGCTAAGTTAAAATAACATCGGAGTTCAGTTAGCAAGTGTCACACTTCTGTTTTGAAGGCATACAAGTGCTTTTTTGTAGAACTCCATTAATTTTACATATTTTCATTGAATAATAATCAAGTAACTACAAAACACAATAATTTTTTTTATTATTATAAAAAAACTATTTTATCAAAGAACTATTTTATTCTGATAATAGCGCATCAGAAAATGTTGTACTGGATTTATATAGACCTTTAGTTGATTTTATACACACCCTCTTTTTAGATAACTGGTATTCGTCACCAAAACTGTATCGGAAATTATATTTGCAAAAAAATAATACTATCGGAACAGTCAGATCTAATAGAAAGAATATGTTAAAAGATCTCGCAGCGACAAAATTCAAAACATTTTAAGTTCTTTTAAGATCTTACAATGGTATCTTAGCTGTAAAATAGAAGGACAAAAAAGATATATATTTACTTTCTTCAAAACATTCCAAAGCAGAAATGGTTGTAACAAAAAAGAAAAAATGTAGAAATTATACAGACCAAATGGAAACATTACAAAACCTAATATAGTTTTAGATTACAATGATGGTATGGGTGGAGTAGACCTGCAAGATAGCTATTTATCATCTTTTCCTTTAATGAGAAAATTTACAAAAAGTTACAGAAAAATATTCTTTTATCTAATGGATATGGAATTTTTTAATACCTCTATATTCGGTAAAATAACAAACGTACCAAAACCCAAAAAATACTCCTTTTCAAAAATTATTAATAAATTTGTTAATCAATTTAAGAGTTTTACTATAATGTTAATATGTGTGTGTGTCTAAAACTTTATAAAAAAATGATTTCAAATACCAACTCGCTGCGAATTGCTTTGGACGGATTTTCCACGCGTGCATGTTAATTAATTGCCAGCGCAACTGGTTAAATGGGTTAACTTTGAAACATCCTAGCCCAAAAAGACTGTTTGTACACTCCCTTGTTCTATCCTGGTAATGAAACTTCGTATCTTTAATCAAATATATGAATTGGCAAACACTTAGAGAAAATTATGAATAAAAAAATTAAAAAAAATCCTTATCTTAGATCCAATCTTAGTTTTTTCATTTCCCTCAGTTCAATGTCTAGGTATCTACTATAACTCAACATGATTACAGTTTAAGAGTTGAAGGATTGTTTAATGACTTCTAGGCAATCACCGAGTTGATTTTTTTTGAAAAAATTGCCTTAAAATCGGTTTAACTGTCTGAGTTAAGGACGTGCTTATTGGCTTATCCTTTTTCCCAGTACAGGCGTGTACACTCTTGTATAACAAACACTATAATTTGAAAGATAGTAGAAAAATTTCCTAAGTTTATATTTAATGTAATCTTAGTCTATCCATAAATTTCTTTTCCTGATAAACCATCAATTTGAGATCTATTAGTAATTTTAGGAAACTACTTGATTTGGAGTTGTGCCAATAAAACTCTGTGGAGTGTAAAAAAACTAAACAGTCTCGAATTAATTAAACTATTGTTTGAATATATTGTATGTAATTTATTTTTGAATTTTTTTATGCTATCATAAGGGTTTAAATCTGTTTAGTTTTTATTGTTGATATTTTCTTAAGATATTTTCACTTTCTTCTGTCCGTTGTTAATCTCTTTTAACTTTCTTTTTTCATTTTAAATGCAGTATCTTTCTTAGTCTTCTTTTATCTTTTGATTTCCATTCTATAATGAATTTTGGTCACTTATTTCCTTCTTTTCTTGTTATGTGCTCTGGAAATTTTCATTTCAATGATATATATATATATATATATATATATATATATATATATATATATATGGATTAATTCAAAGTACCACATTACCTTCTACAGTTACGCCACTGTGGACATTCATAATATAATATGTAACTGTAGGACATAAAATTGGTATATATATATATATATATATATATATATATATATATATATATATATATATACTTACATAGTTATTTATAAGGATAAATTGGCTATTCGTATGTTTCAATTAACACACCTTTCAATGATAAAACCTAAGAGGATACTGGTGTAGAATGATGGTTTTAGTAATCAATTCCATGTGATGGCTAACCCTTGTTTTCATAATAAGGGTATTGTACCTAATTGTACTAAAACCGTGATATTTTATATAAGAAGTGTGATATTATCGTCTGCGAATTAATTGAGCAGTTCTGTTTTCTAAAAGCCTTAATTAAATTTGACAGAGAAATTTACAGTTTTGTGCACAACTTGAATTTATATAGAAGTTATATAAGAGCGAAAATATATTTTGTGATTATTTAATAATTAATTATCAATAAATGATTAAATTAGAATAGTATTTTGTTAAAAAATCAGAGATGACAATTTTTATTTATTTTTTTCTAGTTGAATTATTTTTTTTGTTCATCGGTCAATTTGAAATTTTTGTAATGAATATCAGTAATTTGAAAATAATTGTTTTATAAATGAATTATCTTTTAAAAATATAAGTAGATTATTTTTTTAATGTCTGTTAAACGAATTTATTCAATTTGATGTATAATTCAACTTTAATGTTTGTAACAAAAACTTGATAATGTATAAACAGTTTAATTTCCCTTTTGGAGAGGAGTATAATTTTAAAATACCATTCGATTCAAGTAAAACACAAGCACAGGGATTCCAGTAGTTTTAATTACATCGTAACGTATTGAATCGAGAGAATCACTGAAGCATTCTAACAACAAATATTTCTATCAGTGAAAAGTGCTCAATACGATTGTCGTCGTTATGTGTGTATGTGTTCGTGTGCTTATATATAAGTCTGCTGTATTTGCGGCATCAGCAGCCGCGATGATTACGAAGTGGTAAATACAAGTCTTTATTCGATTCGTGCACAATAAATGTGTGTTGTACAGACAGCAAGGTTTTTAATTAAAGTATGCAGGTTCGGAATTCTGTAATATTGGATCGCGAAGTACGTTGAAGAGACTACCTCACTTCGGATAACACGAAAAGCTAATCGTGTACACGTGTCACGCGTCCGTTCTTTACAAACAGGAAATGGAATTGGTTTTGTGGAACGGCGAAGTTTGTGTTGTTAGTGGAATTTCGCATTTTTTTGTACGGCTCCTCGCCAGAGTCGTTGATTTCGTTCGTATTATTACGTTACTGCCGCGGTCGTACGTGACTTTTGAAATTTTTTACGATTGTAAAATACAGCTGGTGAACATGTTTAGCTCTAATATCAACAGTTCATGTATAGATATACATACATACACACACACACACACACACACACACACATATATATATATATATATATATATATATATATATATATATATATATTTATAAATGAACTCAAACCATTATATAAAGGAAACAATAAATAACAAAAATTGGTGCACATAATATTATAACGTACTTATTTAAAATTTACATGACTTGTGAACAGAGTTTTCGCGAATGGCACGTTGGAAATTTCAATACTTGTTCCGGTTGCATATTTTCATGAATATTTATATGCTAATGCAAGAACAATTTTATCTTGATTGACCTTTTAACAACATATGTTTTGAGTCTGAGAAATCAATGCGAAAATAATATTTTCTTACCAAGGAAAATAAAATAATATGTGCAATGTACTAACTACGTTTTAGGAACTTGTGATTTTTTAATATATATATATATATATATATGCAGATGTTAAAATATTATTTTTTAAAGATATTTTTGTTGTCTTTTAACTCATTGATAATTATTTTAATTAAGTACTTTTATATTCTGTATATTTATATATATGTTGATATAAATTTCTTAAACCAATAAATAAAAAGTTACAATCTGAAAAATGTATCATTATCATTGCATTATGTTACATTAGAGACCAGTTGTATAAGCAAAATATGCAATAAGATGTAATATAAAAAGTAATTTATGTTACGAAAATATTTTCAAAGATATACATCTGACATGAAAGTCATATTTCAAATTTTATACAACTATTATATTACCATATGAATACGTTTTCTATGCTTGAAAAGAAAATATAGTCATTCTAAAAAAAAATCTAGACATTATATACTCACAATTTCAATGTTAAATGTACATTAAAAAACAAACAAATGGTTATTTTTAAAATTATTACTTACTGACATATATGCAAGTTTATTTATATAGACATTTGAGTTGGTTTGAAAATAAGTATTTTTCTATCTACAATCTTTTATTAAGAAATATGTAATTGATTACTATAAATAATCATAAATATTAAAAAAAGTATGTTTGTATCTTGTTTATTAGACTGACTGATCAGTAATTGGTTATATTTTTCTGTATTCTTTTAAATAAAACAACAAAGAATTTCAGTCTTCTGGAAAAATGTTTTCTTTTGTGATATATTTATTCAATAATTCGATAAAATGTTTAATTATATTTTCACTGGTTATTTTTATGAACATCAAAGTGATTTCATTTCTTTTTGATGCTATAAAAGGTTTAATTAATTAAATATTTTATAAAAATTTAGAAAATATATATCATTTTAAATAAATGAAATCAACTAATTTTTAATGTAATATAAATTTAGATTTATTTTTTAAATGTAATAGATAATAATGTAGACAATAAACTATATAGTCACTAAAATTGTGTAATACTTTACACCTAATAATGAAAAGAAAAACACAATAAAAACACGGACAAAAATAAAGGTAGACTAATACTCTTACATGGTTTTGAGTGTTGGATACTAAAAGTAGATTTCAAGCTGTTGAAATAACATTTTTCGCATCTGTTAAGAAATTTACGAGACTGGATATAATAATAAATGAGGATATTAAAAATGAACTACAAATAAAAGATATTAATGAAATAATAGAAAATTAATACACTTGGACAAAATATGTATATATAGAGTGGTCAAAATAAAATTAAAAGATAATAAACAATAGTAAATATTAGTAAAAAAAAAATATATATCTTAACTCTTCATTTTCATTCGGGCCACCTTATAGAAAGGAGGAAAAAATGTCGAAGGAAGTGACCAAATATTAAATTAAAGGAAAGAAAGTGTAGGAAGACTTTAAAAAAATATTATTATAAACTCAGGTCGAATTTATATTTTTGGAAGAAGATAGAAAGATATTCTCTCTCTCTTTATATATATATATATATATATATATAATCAGCCTTTTTCTATTCATTGTTGGTTGAAGAATTCTCTTAAAACTTTCCTCTTCCAATCATCCAATGCCTTTCTGTTCCATTTTACAAAACATGTTTTTCCTTATTTCTATATTATCTATTCATGAGTTTCTTCTTGAATTTTTTTTATATATTTTTAACTTTGATTAATAATTTACATCATATTTCTCTTCTATGACTGACTCATTTCCAATTTAAACTTTTCTTTTTTGTTATAAAATCTATATCTTTCTTTTTTCAAATCCATTCGTTTTTTTCTCTTTAACCTTATTTCTAATATGTATTTTTCCATATTTTTTTGTTACATAGAGTTTCTGAATTATATTGAAATTTAAGACCCATGTTTTATTGCTATAAATGAAAATAAATAGAATGCATTGACTAAAAACTATTTTTTTCAAATATAGAAGAATATTCGACCTCGTAATATAAAAATTCATCATTTAATTTTTAATTAATTAACACCAATCTATTTTATTTTTCTGTACACTTCATTTATAAGTGTTTATTTTGTGTTAATAAACTTTCATAAATACTTATAGTTTTTAAGTTCTTTTATTTCTATTTTTTTTAGTTTGATGTGCAAAATTATTGTATTTTATTATTGTTTTCTATAATTTATCAACATATATATATATATATATATATATATATATATATATATATATATATATATATTTGTGTGTGAATAAGTGAAAAATAGTAATAAACAGTTCAGTATGTAAAATATGGTATTTGTAATTCTGTAAAATAAATAATAACTTCAAAACACAAATATAGCAATTAGTGTTTAATCGATATTTAATGTAAAATATATTGTTTAAATACATAAATGACGTGTATTGCCGACAATCGTTTATAAGACATGCGAGAACCGTTCAAAATATTATTTATATTATAATGAAGGTACGAGTTCGTTGAATGTGTTTGAACATATAATAATGATAATATAATAACATAGGTTTTCGGTACAATCGGAACTGTACTGCTCATTACCAGGAAACAAGCTTTCGTAATATCATGAAAATCTGTAACATGTAAGAATATAATAACAATAAGATGTTGCTGGCAAATATGACTGGCTGTGTTCAAGTAGCTCGTTTCGTGTAGCATTCAAGCAGTCAGTTACGTGCTTGCACTCAATCAAATGAACTACGTTTTAATCTTTTGTTAGGAAGATTTATAACAATGTTCCAAGTATATCAACGAACTTTTCTATTGTCTGCGGAATGATAGATACTGAAACGTATTATTTAATATATATATATATATATATATATATATATATATATATATGCATCTCTTTTAAAATAGTTAAATTAATAAAAAAATAGATGTATAAGAATATTCAAACGATGTAATATTAAACGTAGTCAAATTTTTTCTGTATTCTCATTTATTCGAAACGATAATGATGTTTTTTTTCTTTCATTTATGTTGAACTGAATAGGTGATTGCTTTCTTTTTGTTATTTTATACAGACAGGAGTCGTAATATGAAACGATTTTATCGTGAATGTAACTCAAAAGTTTTTCAGATAAAGACATTTTAAAGGAGAATTTTATAAAAAAATCGTTTGCTTATCGGTTTTAGTTTTAACTTGAAAGTTTCGGCAAGCGTGAAAGTTTTTACAACCCAAATCGTAGTCAAAATATATACTAGTGATTAGTTTTTAATATATATATATATATATATATATGTATGTATGTGTGTGTGTATGTATGTAAGCTAAAAAAGTTAGTCAACATTGGTTATTGATCTTTAAATTTTTAGAAGTATATGTATATATAACCAAACATATATGCACACATGTTTACTGATACACACATCCGCATATTTATAATGAACAAGGGTAAAACTTTTGATTGAAGACAAGCTTCGTTATTTTATTGAAAATAATTTATTTAATCAAATAAGTATTCATTATTTCTTTTCGTGATCTTTCTCATTTTTCTGATGTTAAAATATTTCTATTATTAACACATATTCGTCGGGTAACTTTTTGCACCGCCATTCACCAAATGCCGGCATTTTTTGACACTATCTGTAGAAATGATATGGTTTATATAAAACTAATGTAACTTGTAAGAAATCATATATTTTTCAGTGAAATCTTGGAAAATGATATAAAACAAATTTGTCTTTATATATAAATTTTTATTTTTTTTTTGGCTTTCCTTAGTTAAAAAACAATTAAATTCATAAAAAAGTTTAAATGAATTTCTAAAAACACAAAGTTATTATTCTCTTTTTTTTAGATGAAGTACATTATTTTTGAGTCTTTAATTTTATAAATAATTAATAATTTTTCAGTGAATGGTACTGTTTAAAACATGTGCCAGTATGAAGGGGAATATTGCAAAAGTCACATACTGTCACTATCATTATTATCAAAATTAGTTTGTGAAAAATCTGCCTCACAATCAGATAAAATGCCTGCATATATTTCATTTTTGTCCTCCATTTTAGGTATATTTTATTATTTGATAAGAAAGAGTAAAAAAATTAACAATAATACAACTAAATTTGTTTAGTTATTCGAACACCCGAGCGCTTAAACTTAAAGAAAACAAATTTAAAGAGAACAAAAATCAATTATTTTCTGTAATATACAAATGACGAATTTTCGTCATTTGGCTGTGGGTGATTCTCTGGAAGATGACGAATTTTCGTCAAGCGGACGAATATGTGTTAAAGGAGGCGACTTTTTCTCAAAATTCTAAAAACATAGATGTTTAAGATCTCTAAAGAATAACTTTTTTCTATTGAAACTCTACTATAAAAATTAAACAGATTATAAATTGATGGGTTGATATCAGAAAATAAGGAGAATGTTTTACGATTTTCCAGTGAAATTTGCGAAACTGTTTCTGTATTTTCAAGAAAGTGTACGGTTTTCTGTTGTTGTAGTGGTATATAATACTTGTACGTTTATGTCAAAATTGAACTTTTTTGTATAAATTTTTTAATTTATCTAGTTTTTTACTTTTTAAAATAATTATTTTAAGTCATAGAAACCTGTAACATACTCTGATGATGCAAACTGATATTTAGCATAATCTATTAACTTTGATTAGATTATATTCAAGTTTTTTTTTATACCATGTTGTCGTTGAGATTTTTTGATTTTCAATCACTAAAAGATAAAAAATCATTTGATATTTAATCAATTCAACAAAGTAATTCATGTAGTTATTCAATCAACTGTATTATCTTGATCAATCAATGAGGTCCACATGTGTTTAGGTACCTTTTAATACTGATATGTGGATGATATAATATCAAAGTTTAGTTTCTTAGTAACTTCTTTTATTGAAATTTGTGGAATCAACACTAAATTCTGTCTGAACATATTAGTAATTGTTTTTAGGATATTTCGAATATTTTTTATTTCCAAAAATTAAATATTATTTTTAAATGTGCATGATTTATTTTGAAACTCGTTTTCAATTTTATTTAAAAACAATACAACACACATGAATCAAGTAAATTCTATTTTTAATGACAGCTGATAGATTTATCTTTTTAGTGATTTATATTTTTATCATATTTGTCGATATCTCAATAATAATAATATACCAAAAATACAAAACTTTTGCAGTTCTATTAAATATATACGAGTATACGTATTATAAAATTTAGTTTCTTTTAAAAATCGAATTCGTTTTTATGTAGTAAAATATATACTTATTTTATAAATATATAAAATCTCAAAACTGTTTTCTATAAATCACTTATTTTCTATAAAACAAAAATATTGTATTATTTTCAGTTTTGATTCTATATAAAAATTTATTTGCGTTTAAATCGCTTTTTCTTATTGAATTCGTTACAAGAAACAAAACATACATCCAACGATAAAACGAATTTATACAGTAGTTTCAGATAAACTTATACAAGAAGTCTAGAACCATTTAACAATACGTTGTTTTTTTAGAACGTATTATTTATTTTCCACTGTTAAATAAAACATTTAATGTATAGTGAATCTGATAAAACTATCTCGTTATTTATTACTCTTGATTGGAATTACCATAGTGGAATGGTTTATATGGCTTTAGAAATGCTGTTAAATAGATTTTTGATATTTAAAGTACTGAATTATATCGTAAGTAATATATAATTTTATTGAATTTAGTTATAATATTATAAATTTATTTTACAAATCTTTAAGTTAATTTTTTTGTACCTTTTTTAAATTTTATTATATTTTTGTAAATAGTTTGTAATAGAAATTTCTGGGGAAATATTTAATTGTTAATTGTTTTTAAATTTGTTCATAATCATTTTCGACTCAAAATATAATATCAGGTATATAGATATTTTTAGTATACATGTATTTACGTGAAGATAAATTAGGTAAATATAGAAATACTGTGAATATACTTCCATTTGAAAATTGATTTTAAATTTTAATATGAAAAATGTCATACTAAAATAGTAACTCAACAGAGTAATATAAGTTTATTATTATTTAAAAAACAATGAACTAAGGTAAGAAAATAAAAAAATATATCTATATATATATATATATATATATATATAGAGAGAGAGAGAGAGAGAGAGAGAGGGGGGGGTTAGAATGTTATCTTATGTCTTCATATTCTTAAATTCTTTATCCATTGTTTCTATCAAATACTTGATCTTCTATTAGCCCTTTGCTAATTAAATTATTTTTTTGCTTCTCTCAGGTTTTTTTCAGTCTTCTTCACTATCTTTATTTGGAGTATCAATTCCCTTGCCGTTTTTAATGCCTATTCATCGCCAATTTTTATAAATTCATACCAGGCAAAATAATATCTGTTAATTTCTGTTATGAAAAATTAGATTTTTTTTAGATTCTCTGATTGTTGGGTTCAGCATCTGTTGTAGTAGGATCCTTTGAACGTATCTATATCTAGTATTTTTATATTCTTTCTTTGAACTTCATTGATTTTCCAGATATATCTCATATATTATTATACTTTTTATAATTGTATTGTAAATAATAGTTTTTCTATATTTCAGTATTATTTAAGTCCATTATATACTATTAGTTGTCTCGGAACTGTGGCTGATTCACTTTACACAAATGAATTCATTTGTGTAAAGTGAATCAACCACAGTTCCAAAAGTGATTATTGAACACTTTAAATTATTGTGGTGTTAGGGTAAAAATTCATTTGTCCATTATATACTATTTAATATCTTTAAAGCTATTTTATCATCCGATTTTTAATTTCTTGTATATCTTTACCATCTTTATAAATTATAGTTACATTTTTCGTAACTCTGTACTTTTTCACCATTGTTGAGTTATAAAACTGTACTTGAGCCATCAGTACATAAATACTTTGTTTTTAAAACGATAAGTTATATTTATCACTTCTAGTAGTCTTATTTTAATTTTCCTGTCATAAATTTTAGGCTTTGATATTTATTTCCATTTTTTTTCTTTTATTTTATTATAAATTAAAACGTTTTATAAATATGTAAATAAAAAAGCTTTAACATATAATGACTAGAATATGTTTTCAGTTGACTATTTTTCACCTCAACAACTAGTTGATTTATTCTGTTTATGTATTATAAAAAATGTTGGTGATTCCCATTCTTTTTACTTTTAATCCTTTGTTCAATTCTTGTACAGCTTGCCATGTTACTGGATATATTATGGTATGTTTTAGCTAGATTTTCAAATGGATGTACTTCTTGTTTAATTGCAGTTTCATTTTTAATAATCTGTTTTAGGTAGGATATGTTATTCAAACAAGATATTATCAGTATATATTTATGTATAATTTTAAAGATTTTTTTACTAAATATGACATGAAAATACAAGAATCGTAAATAATATTGTATATAGATTATGTAATGCTATGAATTTTTATTACATTAATTACTATGTTGTAATAAATGTACATTTGCTATACACACATATATTTTCACAGACATTATATATATATATATATATATATATATATATATATATATATATATAAGATGGTATTTATAAAAGACGACATTGCACTGATAACAATCTAAATTTAAACTAATGTTTGCTTTTATTGCAAATAGACACATACTAACTAATTAGATAGGCAAACAATACTGGCAGAGTAACAAGGCGTTTGCATTACTGATTAATTAGTTGGTCGGTTACAGTCGACACATTTCAACATTTGCAGTATACATTGGAACAAAATTACGTTAATTATCAATATTCACAGTTTAGATAGGGAGTCAATATTCAAATGTCAACAAATAATTTAATATAATGTATTCAATTAAAATTGACGTATTGTGGAAATGATCATTTCTATCGACGAGTTCAAAATTAGTGGTTGGAAAAGCTCATTTTATTTCTATTACTTATTAATTAAAGTGAGTTTAAAAATGTTTAATTAGAGTATATAAAAATCGTTTATATATATATATATATAATTTAAGAAGAAAGAAATGAATTTTTTTTTAATGAAAACATTAAAATTATAAAAATGTATATTTCATATTCGAATAATTTATTATAATAAAAAATAGATATTTTATTTAAAACTCTGAAAAATATTCTTGTAATTATTTAAATTAATACATTAATTGTATCGAAAGTTCAATATTAATAGGAAATAAATTTAAATTTAACACCTGTTTTTGTTGAATTCATAATATTTTTTTTCAATATAAGAATATTTCTATAAACACTTAAAAGTGAAATTATTTTAAAAAATACGATACAAAAATAACATTTGATAAATTTTAAATTATATGTATTTTACTTAATAAAACTTAAAAAATACAAAAAGAAGTAAATTTACTATTCGCTTAGTTGAACTGAATTTTTCTTAAAATTTTTAAATTGTACATGAATGAAAATTCACTGAGTTGTGACATTTATTGATATAATGAATATCATTTAAATCAAGTATTCGTGTTTTTAAAGTTTTAAGGCGAGCTTTATAAATCAATTCGATCGAACTTTACCCCAACTTCAAAGAAATTTATTCAACAAAATCGAATAAATCAACTAGTTGTTGAGGTGAAAAATAGTCAACTGAAAACATATTCTAGTCATTATATGTTAAAGCTTTTTTATTTACATATTTATAAAACGTTTTAATTTATAAAATTATAATATCGTTTGACAGAATCGTTTCGAATAAAAAAACGAATTAATTTGTTTGTGTCTACATAGGGATTAGTTATGTATGTAAATGTTTAATGTAAATATAAATGCATTTAAATGACAGACATTTAATCCAGCCGTCTATCGGTGTTACGTTTTATCGTTTTTATGCAGCATCCTTTCAATTAACATTACTGAAATAACAAAGTGGTCTACTATAATGGCACAAGTTGAGTGGTTTGAACATAACGAATACATTAAACAAATTTTTTCCCTCGTTCCAGGTAAATCTGGATAAAAATAGCATCGGTGGCCGTGTCAGAAGTGGGGACAGCGGCATTCTCCATGACTTGTGAAAATTCACCAGAGACACCATCAAGGTAAGTTTAAATAAATTACTTTCGTATTAAGAGAGTAAAAGTTTTGCGACATTTTGTCGCTCGGGGTTTTCTTTTTAATCTTCTTAACGCGTCCCGGATATAAACTTTTCGAGCTGTTTCTCCTTTTTTATATAAACTTCATGCTAAATGTTAAAAAAATTGTTATCAGGGTTAATGAATTAATCATTTTTCTTTACGAAAACAAAAATTTATCTCGTGCTTTTTTGCATAATTTACGTTTAAAGTTACTTACGTAAAAAGCATGTACACAAATACAGATGCATGCGAATATGCATGTAAGTATCATTGAAATAAGTGATAAAAATACTTTTTTAATTTTTCAGTAATTGAAATGAAAATGATAAAAAATGTACTCATAAATTTGTCTTTTTTTAAAAAAAAATAAATGAATTAAGATTGTCTTTAGATGAATTTTTCATTAATTACTAAAGTAACCATTTGTAAATTAGTAAATTGTTTAAAAATGGAACTAGTATTTATACATAACGTTTTTTAGTACGTATTATTTTTAAAATATTAAAAAAATCTCTAGTATAAATAAAATTTATTGTTCTACTGCAACAAACAATTCTGATAACAGTTAAATAATTTAAACATGACGTTGTTTGTTAGTGTATAGCTGTTGTACATGAAAATTTGCAAAGTTTACTGATGTGTAAATAAGATAAAAATTCATAACTGCTATAGACAGAAAAACGTAAATATATATTTGCGAGTTTATATATGCATGTATGTGTCGTTTAAATGAAATTAAATACAAATTTAAGCATTCAACATTAAATAACCTGTTTTGAAAACATTGGAAAAATATCCGTAACGGATAGACGTATCTATTTTGTTTATTCTGCAACATGTAGCATAGGAAAACATTCATTTCGTTACAAGGATTCCATTTCCTGAAAATTAATCACAGGTGTATAAAGCTGTACTGGAAAATAAATGTATATACAGTTGTAAAAAAGGCTTCCGTTTCAGGGTTATAACGTTTTCATTGTATTTATTATTTCAGTGCGCATTAAATACACACACACACACAGAGCCACATATATACATATAGATACAATTACAGTCAGTATTTCTAAAGTTGCTGTTGTGTTTTTATAATCCCGTTAGGACTTTGATTTAAAACTTCGTATAAATTTGCATACTCAAAATTTATATATATATATATATATATATATATATATATATATATATATAAAAGGTGTATTCGTGTGTAAAATAAAAAAGTACGTGTATAATTCAGTAAATAAATCAAAATAAAAAATATTTGTAGTTATAAATAAAGGTGAAATTATATTTCATTTGAATTCGTGTAATGATTTCTTTTATGAAATCTTTTAAAAAATGGCATATATATACATACATACATACACACATACATACACACATACATACATATACACATACATACATACACACATACATATTTTAAGTTTTTCTTATCTCCTTTTTATCAATTAAAATTAAATTGACTTGACCTCATTCATTTGGTGCTGTCTTTTTTTTCTAAACAAAAGTAAAAATATTAGCCATTTTTTATGTTTTATATATATATATATATATATATATATATATATATATATATATATATATAAATCATTGTTATCACTAAACCCTCTCTCTCTCTCTGTTTATTTCTGAACAAGCACAACTCTCTTTTTCTGACTACTGCTGAATGAAGACATCTTCCAAGACTTTTCACTTCGATCGATTAAAATCTTTTCTTTTTCAGTTCATTTTAACGAATTTTCTTATGTCTCTGTCTCACTTATCTACATTTTCTTTCCTAGATATTTATATTTCCAAGTTTCAAATTAATAGTTTCTCTTGTTTATCAGTGGTTTCTCTTCAAACACATTTCTTTCTCTCTCTCTCTCTCTCTCTATATATATATATATATATATATATATATATATATATATATATATATATATAGATAGATAGATAGATAGATAGATAGATGCAGAATTAAAAATTAAATATTTTGAATTATGGCTTGTTTTAAAATTTGTAA